>PISX010009622.1:0-74804 GCA_004024625.1 Mellivora capensis
TAAATATATCTACTAAAAACCCTCATTAACATCATATTAATGAAAGATTTCTGACTAATACTGGTAACCAGGAGAGGATGTCCTCTCTTACCATGCCAACTCAATGTTGTACTAGAAGTCCTAACTAGTGCAGTAAGTCAAGAAAAACAAAGGCATACAGGTTGGAAAGGAAGAAAGAAAACTATCCCTACTCATAGATGATATGAATGTCTATGTAGAAAATCTGAAGGAATCTACCCCAAAACTCTCATAGATGTAATAAATGAGTGTAGTAATATCACAAGATACCAAGCCAACACAAAAATCAGTCACATTTCTATAAGTAACAATGTACAATTGCAAACCCAAATTAAAACACACACACACACACACACACACAAAATCATTTACAGTAGCTACACTGTAGCTACAAATGGATTACTCAGGTATAATTTTTTTAAAAGATTTTATAAAATAAATATTTTATAAAATATAAATATAAATAAAGATTAAAATAAATAAAAAATAAATATAAAGATTTTATAAAATATATAATTTATTTTAGAGAGAGAGAGTGAGAGAGAGAGTGAGTTTACAAATGAGCAGGGTGAAGGGTAGAGAGAGAGAGAAGCAGGAGAGAAAGAGAATCTCAATGAAATCAAGATTTGGATGCTTACTTGACTGAGCCACCCACGTGACCCTCAGGTATAAATTTAATAAAATACATATAGGATCTGTATGCTGAAAACTATGAAATGCTGATGAAACAAATCAAAAAAAGATCTAAGTAAGTGGAGAGACATACTGTATTACTCCAACACATGGAAAAAGATGTGTTAGAAGACTCAACATTATAAAAAAAAATAAAAAAAATAAATAAAAGAAGACTCAACATTGTAAAGATTTTAATCTTCCCCAAATTTATATATAGATTTAATGTAACAGTAGTCCCAATCCCAGCAGATTATTTTTCAGATACAGATAAGCTTATTCTACAAATTTATATGGGGAAGTGAAAACACACAAAAACAACCCCAAACTAGAAGAAAGTTGGAGGAATGATAAATTTTAAGACTTATTATAAAGTGACACTGATCAAGAGGGTGATATTGTCAAAAGATGGACACATTTTTCAATGGAAAATAATAGAGGATGCAGGAAAAAATACCTCCAAAAATAATACTGATTAATTTTAATTAATATTAAATTAGGTTAAATAAAATTTAACCTAAATTTAATTTAGGTTAAAGGATTTCAATGTTGAAAGAATAGTTTTTTCAAGAAATCATATTGGAAAATTGGACATCGATATACAAGTAAATGAACTACTCATCTGTTCACCATCATGACAATTTTGCTTTTTGGATAATGTCATATAAGTGGAATCATATAGGGTTCCTGGGTGGCTCAGTCAGTTAAGCATCTGCTTTTGGCTCATATCCTGATCCCAGGGTCCTGGGATTGAGTGCTGGAACAGGCTCCCTAAATAGGGAGCCTGATTCTTTCTCTCCCTCTGTCCCCTCCCTGACTTGTGCTCTCTCTAGCTATCTCTCTCTCAAATAAATAAAATCTTTAAAAGATAAATGGAATAATACATACAGTATATAACTTTTGGAGATTTGATTTTTTTCATTCAGCAGAATGCCTGTGAATTTCATAAAAATTGTTGCATGTATCAGTAGTTTTATTGGTGAGTAGTATCCCATAATATTAATGTACCCCAATTTGTTTATTAAAGGACATTTGAGTTGTTTCCAGTTTTGACAAGTATGGATACAACTGCTATAGACTATTTTTTACAGATCTTTGGGTGAACATGTTTTCATTTAAAGGGGCAGATTTTCTCAACCTTGATAATTCTGAAAGTCTGGTCCAGATAACTATTTCTTTTGAGTGGCCGTCCTGTGAATTTTGGAACCCTTAGCAGTATTCTTGGCTTCTACCCATTAGAGTCTACTAGTACCTAGCCTACCCTACATTTGTGACAACCAAAATTATCTCTAGGCCTTGCCAAATGTCCCAGGGTGGGGATTATCCCTGGCTGAGAACAACTGCTCCAGGGTAAATACTCAGGAGTGGAATGGCTGGATCACATGGTAAGTGTATGTTTAAATTTATAAGAACCTGTCAGGGGCACCTGGGTGGCTCAGTTGGTTAAGGGTCTGCCTTTGGCTCAGGTCACGATTCCAGGGTTCTGGGATCAAGCTCCACATGGGGCTCCCTGCTCAGCGGGGAACCTCCTTTCCCCCCTTTCCCTCCTTTCCTCCCTCTTCCACTCATGCTCCCTTTCTCTCAAATAAATAGAAATTTTAAAAAATTTGTAAGAATCTGTAAAACTGTATTTGAAAGCGGTTGTACCATTTTCTATTGCCACCAACAGTGTATGAGAGTTCCATTTGCTCTGCATTTTCACCAGTACTTGGTATTGTTAATACATTTTCTTTTCAATCTCCAAATATATGTGTAGTGGATTTTTCATTTGCATTATATTCTTAAAACTCAAAGGATCCCGGTTTACTCCTTTCCTCCCAAAAGTGTAGTGGTTGTGTTGAAAATTGCTTGATAATAATTCACTGTAAATGCATTTAAGAGAATTCCTCTCAATAATTCATTATTGACCTAATGTTTACAAAGATTTTCAAAATTTGAGAGGTGAGCAAAGTGATATTCAGTGAGGCGGAGTTGGAAAATGCCTTTCTGTACATTTACAGAGCAAGACAACTGATGTGGAGGTTTAGTCTATTGTTAGTAAGGACTGGGATTCAAATGGCATTCCCTTGAAACACAACTGGGATTGGACTAGAAAACAGAGTTATTATTCCATTACCCACAGAGCTAAAGGTGAGAAGTCAGCAAGAATCCAACTCTCTGTAACAATGGAGATAAACTCCTGAGCTAAGGGACAAAGGAAAAAAGCAGGGGACCTGGGAGACAGAAGATCTGAGTTTGAAAACTGAGGATTGCTGGGTGGAGGGGGGTTGGGAGAGGGGGGTGGGGTTATGGACATTGGGGAGGGTATGTGCTATGGTGAGTGCTGTGAAGTGTGTAAACCTGGCGATTCACAGACCTGTACCCCTGGGGATAAAAATACATCATACGTTTATTTAAAAAAAAAAAATCTTAGTTTGAATTATGGCTCTGTCATTCAGGACCCTGAAGAAGTCCTTTTCCATCCAGAATCCAAGTTTCCTCATATGTTAGATGAAGATTATAATCTTTATCTCACAGATTATTGTGATGGAAAAATGAGATTGTATATGTAAAAATGCACAGCACATGGAAGGCAATTAATAGATGTTAAGCTAATGAGTAAATCTTTTTCAGAGCTTGTAAAGATGAAGTTGGATATGCTCTGTCTTTGGGTTTCATATAATTGTTTCTCATTTCAAATTAGCCAACCTGAACTGAATGCCAGGAAGCAGATGTTTTTCTGTCTGATTTTTTCTCCGATGACATCATCCACCTCATGAATTTAGAGTTTTATACCTAGCTAAACTACCTACCAAGGATGAGATAAAATAAAGACAGATTCAGATAAGGCAGGACTCAAAAGTTCTAACTGCAGTGCATTCTTTTTTAAGAAGATACTGAGACTTGTCACGATATCTCTGGGAAACTTCAGGGCTCTGATTCTGACATGTCTGGGACTGTATTCTAGCCCTACCCATTACAAACTGGAGGCAAGTCAAATAATCTCTCTGAGCATTCATTTCCTAATCTATAAAGGAGCATAAGGCCTAATTTATAAAGTGAGGATAGTTTGTGTAAGGGAGGTAGGTGCTCAGCAGACATCCCTTCTTTTCTCTCCTCCTCAGCTGTGCCCAGCACAAACCAACAAGCCATTTTTGTGTACCATTCCCACTGGAGTAGGCTCTGGGGTTCAGGCCACAGAGTATAAAATGTAATATCCTTGGTGTATAAATTGACAGAAGGGATTTGCTCCACAACTGAAAGACTCCTAAAAGCCCCAAAGCCCTCAAGACTAAAAGAAATGCATTGCTAAGAATGGACTATCAGACACTAGATGAGCCAGGGGGGAAGTCAGGGAGAAGGAACACATTTCAGATATCTGGGGTGGGTCTTTATAACACCATAGAGGCAGCAGGCATGACAACTTACAGCATAAGTGTGACAATGTCTTAATAAATGTTATTTTTACTGTTGAAAAACTACCTCTTTCCAAACACCTTCAAATCTGTGATTTTATCACTCCATACCAATAATATCTGAGTATGTAGCAGAGTGCTTTGGTGGCTATAGACCCTTACAGACCCTTACACTCCTGTGTACTTGTCCCTTTGCAATGTGACTTTGCCCCTCTGCCCATCAAGGGTAGAGTCTACCTCTGTGCCCTGAGGTCAGCTTGACCCTGTGACTTGCTTTGGCCAATGGGACCTTAGTAAAGTGACGCAATCAGAGGCTTGAGAAGGCCTAGCAAATCAGGGGCTGCCATCTCTTCCTGCCCTGAGACTGTATTGTAAGGAGTCTGGACCTCTTCAAAGATAAAAATCCAAGGAGATAAAAACCCCAAGGAGGATGAGAGCTAGTTCTCAGCCTCAGAGCTATGATATGAGACTATCTTGGACTATCTAGCCCCACTGAGACCAACTTCCAGATGACTGCAGCTCCACAAGTGGCAGCAAGCAATTCCAGGGACCTCCAGAATACGAGCAAATCTGGTGGTTGCTGCTCTAAGCCACTCGGTTTTGGGGTGGTCTGCTATACAACTATCAAAAACTGGTACTGCCTGGCAGGGAGGTTGTTACCAAGTTCATTTTACAGATGAGCAAAACTGAGGCTCAGAGAGCTTGTGGGATATGCCCAACATTACATGACCAGCTTGGGACTACAACGCAGTGCATTTAAGTCCGGGTCTCTGGTCAGGGTCCACCAGGCAAGGCCCTTTTACTTTGCTCCCCTTTTGCTGTTGCCATGAAACCAGATGAAATAACCAGAGGCCCTTGCTAACTACTTGCTGTCAGAGATTTTTATCACTTTTGGAACAAGGAATTAGGTTCTTCTGATTGCATACCCTCTTTTGTCAGAGTGGGCATAGCGTGGGGCTGCAGTGCAAGCAGATGATGAACAACCAGACTTAGGGTAGAGTTATTTCCTTGTTTCCTCCTTGTCTTCCTGCTGGGGAGCATTCTGCTCCCCATGTGGGCCCAAGCACTCACAACAATGGTGATGGATAGACTGGGCTATAAAAACTCCAGCAGCAGCCCTTCCAGAGGAATACATTTCATATGTGGTCTCAGCAGAGACAGCAGAGTCCAGAGACTCAGCAGGTCTCTGGAGCAGCAGCAGCAGCAGCAGAGGCACAGAATATCTGACTTCTCTTATTTTGGTCATGGAGATATGGCTACATTTTGATTTGAAAGCATCAGAGGCAAATCGTCCTGCAGCTGTGCCCTGCTCAGAAGAACCTGCCCCTGCCTGGGTCTCGGCTCTTCACTGTGCTTGCCAAGTCCATGTCTGTGGTGCCATCCTCTGTCTTCCTCGTCCATTTGAAGTTCAACACGAAGCTCATACCCACCTCACTTTCCTGGGTTCTTCCAGGGTGGCTGACTCTGTGATCATGTACTCTGGGGCATCAGCTGTAGCAGCCTGTCCATGGTTGCTATCTGGCTGGTAGCCTGCCCCTGCCTGGATGCCAACCTGTTCTACAACCTTCCCTTTGGGTGAGCAGAGGACATGCATCTCTGCCTCCAGTGTTTCTTGCCGGGGTTCTGAAAGTGAGCCTGGGGACCAGCCACTGTGAGTTGTGGAGGAAGAAGAAAGAAAGAGGGCCAAGCTCATCCTTGAATCTGCCCTTCTGTCCCTTCCAGCCTCTTCAGATACTTAAACTTGTAGTGTTCTGGGAAAGGAATGGGTTTAAAAAAATGACTCCAGGCCAGTGTCCATGGAAAGAGCTAGTCAAGAGAGAATGAGTTTGCAGGTAGTCTTTCCAATCCCCAGGATAAAATATGGAAAATGTGTGTCACTTCTCTTCTGTTCCATGGGCTCCCAGGCCCCAGCCACTTCTCTGTTTCTCATGTCACTGCCTCGTCACTGTCTGGCTGTCATCTATGGCTCCCTGTGGGGTTGGTTGGCACAAGCCAGAGAGAAGATGCTGGAGGATGGCAAAGTCCTTCTTGACTCTTCTTTTGGGTGCCCACTGGGCTTGGTGGAGATCCAAATGCTGAGCCCCATTTCTATGGAAGTGCTTTTTTGGGTCTTCAGGTCTCCCCACAGCTGACTGTCTCTGCCCTCAGTTCCCTGGACAGAGGTGGTGACAATCCAAGCTGGTGGGTTGTAACCACCCTTCTGGCCTGGCTTCTGGGGTTTTCCCTTTTTGTTGGAAGAGTCCTCCTGAATCTCAGGCCTCGTCCACTGATGGTGGTTGGGAAGCATGCATACCCCTAGATCCCCATAACCCCCATGGCTCTGAGGAAGCTGACCAACCTCAGCCAGGTAGGCATCAGGTACCAGTCTCTAAGGCCCTCAAGTCCCAGGGATGCCTCACATCTCTCAGCAAAATGTGAGAGGGGAAACCTTTTCCCTTTGCCTAGGGAAGACAGAGGCAAAATGCAGAAGCACAAATGACTCACTGGAAAAATGTCTCTCGTTTGGACTTCTGAACCCCAAAGAAAGGTGGGACCCCCATGGAAGGGGAGCCTCTCCTGGCGGGAGGAAACATACTGGTACTCTCTGCTAGCCTGACTGAGAGTAATTCAGAATGAAAGGAAAGGTAGAAATACCTGGTGAGAGAGACCCAGTGTCTCATGCATAGCACACACATGTTTACAAAAGTGACATGTCAGAACCAACATAGCCTTGTTTCTAGCAGCTCCTTGCCTCCTTGTGGGATTTACCAGCTGCTGTGGGATCCAGGTGACCAACCAGAGCCCAAACATGGCCCTGTGGGCTACAGACATGGAGACAGAAAACTCTGAGCTCTGGCATGGGAGGGGCTACGGGGGCAGGATTTGAGCTCTTGGAACCATTAAAAATTCAGGAGAAACTAGCCATCAGGGATTGGGCACCATCCTGAAGAGCATTTCCTTGCTGTGGTCTGTGCCAATGGATAAAAAAGGGGGGTGCTCCCAAGGTCCTGCCGGTGTCAGAGTCCCCACTCACACTGAATGTTGTCTACCCCTTCCCAACACCATCCCCTATAGCGGAGGATGCTGGTAGCTCACGTGAAGCTTATCTGCTCCTCAAACCTTCTGGCCCAACCTATAGTGGAGGGGACTAAAAAACAAAAACAAACGAAACAAAACAAGAAACCAAAAAACCCAAGGAATCTCTTGGTGGGAAAAAATAACATCTTTTGTATATCACTCAATCATATCAAGACATCACTTCTGACTAGACACATTTTTGTCTTTACAACTGAGACCAGATTGATGGTTGAAGGGGTTCTGAGAAGAGGCAGGAACTTTGAGGGTGTGAGATCACTACAGCGGGGTTGGGAGGTCTCAGCAACTCAGAGCACTCTTCTTGTGAGCTGGGGAGAGAGAGTAGCTGGTCCAGTGCCTTCTGTCTCTCCCCCACTATCCCAAAGTTTAGGGGAACAACAGAGAACGCCAGAGCTACTGCCCATCACCAAGGAGGCCTCTCTGCAGTGCTCCTGCCCCAACTGAGTGGGCAAACCTGAGTCCCGTGGGAGGGAGACGGGAATGAACACCAGACGCCCCACTCCTTCTGCTCCCACTCAGCTCTGGGCCCTCTTGGGTTCCAGGGAGTAGGAGCGGAAGCTGAGGCCTGATCAGCTGTGTGACCATGGGCCAAGTGCTTCCTGGATGGGGGGACTCAGGGGACATAGTATGTGGTGATAGCCACTTATTATTATTGTTGTACTCCCCACCCCTCAACCCTGAAGACACACTGGGCTAGAGTCAATCCACCTGCATTTATGGGGTATCTTTTTTGTGGCAGGGGCCAGCAAGGCAATGATGAAAGGGATGCTAGAGATTTCTTCAGACACAGCTCAGGCATGACTCAGCATGAGAGAGGAGTTTTCAGGAATGGACTGAGCCTTTAGACTATGTGTCCCCAAAAGTCCTAGATAAGACAGACTTTAGCGCTGACACATGACATTATGAAAACAAAGTGACAAAATGACCCTGTGGAAATTGTGTTGATGGGTTTCCATACCAGAGAGCTCATCTTTGAGGGTCCTTGATATAGTGCCAGGCCTGGGAAGCCCCACACCTTGCTGCTGGCAGCTGAGGGCCTGGGTGTGGGGATGTGGGGCCAGGACACACTGCCAGCCCGGGCAGTCTACCAGAGTGTGATCCTTTCTTGGATCTTCTCACTGTCAATGCCCAGGCCTTCTTGTGTCTGCCTGAGACTTCTTCTAGGTGTTACAACTTGATTCTCAGCTTCTATAAGTATGAACCAAAGCACACATGTGCCTTTGAAACACTGGGGCTGCAAGTTTGGTGGCTGCTTTGTTTGGCCACACTCTATTCTCGGGCTGGGACACTTCAGTTGTGTCTGCAGGAACAAGCTGCTCCCTTCATGTGTACAAAGGCAAAGCCTTTTTTGCCAGGAATGTGGATGGCATCCGTCCGCTCACCTGGGAGATGCTGGACTTACTTAATGAGCTTCTGCTCTGAGTGTGACTTCTTGAAGCCAGAAATTAAATAGATACTTAGTTGGAAAGAGTCCAAACCCAAAACTTGAGGTTTCTGAGACTCGTGAGTTCAACAGCAGTGTGCGGGAACCACCAGGTCACATGCCCCCTGCAGAGGCTGGCTGTCCAGCGAGTCCCCTTCCCACTGCTGCCTGCAATGGGGAAGGGACAACGCATGTGACCTCTGCACCTCTACCTGCAAAATGCATGTGAAAGCTATGTATACTTCCCCCAATTATCTGCCGGGGTCCAGCCATGCCCCACAACTCTGCCCTGTGTCCTTGAGGAGAACCTAACGTCCAAAGGCAGAAATCGCTGTATCTCCTCCAGCTCGGGGTGGCCACGTTCCCTCGAACCGCTTCCCACGCTGGGCGGCCAGGAGCTTAAGGTGACCACTGGGGAGAGTGAGGGGCCGCACTTACCCCCCGCCTGTGCCACCGTTCTTGCTGAAGTGCGTGCGTGGCTCGCTGGACGCCAATTTCAGCAGCTCCGTCCACTCCCGCTCCCATTCCTCCTCGGTGTACACCAGCCCTGACTGGCACAATGGAAGCCGGCTCAGGAGGTGGTGGGTGGGCAGGAGGTGGGCCTGGCCGCCCTGCCGGACCCCCGACCCACTGGCTCAGTCCAAGCCCCTCCAGCACCCGGCCGGGGACACCTGCTAGTGGAGGCTGAGTGTCCCTGTTTACTCTCGATGATATTTCTTCAGAACCCCCAATCTCTAATTTCAATGCTGGGGGGTGGGGAATGTCCACCCAGCAACAAGGGTCCTGCCCAAGGGGTGAGAATGACCAAGCATTAATGTGCACACACCAAATTTGGGGCTGAGCACTGAAAAGTTTAAAGGGATGACAGGCCAACTTCAATCAGAATGCAGGCGGATCCTTCTAGGACAGCAAAGTGCTGATGTGCCCCATTGTCAGGACGGTTGGGATTCTCTTTGGATTGGGAACATGTCCAGGAGCGGGGGCTGTAGGCTGTGGGGAAGCACCACCTTGTGGCTACCCTGGCCTTCAAATTGCCAGGAGTGGTCAGGCTTAAGTGACTTGTAATTTGTCATCAAGTCAGCACACCGGACAGTGAGGGTGGTTGGTTTTCATTTTTATGCCGGGACAGGCGGTGAGAGTAGACCTGCAGTCACTGTGCTGGGGGCTGAGTTTCTGTAATGGGCGCCTCTTCAGTTGTTTTAAACGAGGGAGGCTTTCCTAGTCCCAGAAGCCATGGCTGTCTGACCTCACAAGACGGACTTGGCCTTGGGGCCCAGCTCTGGACTCCACCCGTGGCCCACGGCTGCACGTGGTGTGGGTCTTGGGCTCTGGACACACCAGCGGGTACCAACCTCCTTGTTCTGCTGCGTCTGCTGCCACCTCCACCTGCGCTTTAGGGCTTCTCTTTCAGCCCCTGTCCTCATCATGGTGTAGAGAGCTTTCCGCAAAACCAGGTCCCGGTCGTGAAACCCCCACATTCCTGCAGCAGGAGACCCGTGAGGAGCAGAGGAGAGAGACAGGTCGTGAGGAGGGGGACGAGCCAGGAGGCCACTCAGACTGCCAGGACTTACCAGGTGTGGCCTCCTGCATCTGTACACACAAACATGAGTCACTGGTCAGCTCTTCCTTTCTCACGGTGAGCTGGCAGTTCCCCTCTGCTCTCTTTCCCCATTTCCCACTGAAGCAAGTCGGTGAATGAAGGAGTATGTCCCTTTCTCAGAGAACCAACAGTGGATGAGATCCCCTGCTGCCTCTCTCTGGGATCCTTGGTAAGCTACTGGCAATCTATTAGGTTTGCTTTGAGGGTCCTAATGTTTACTGTCCAGGTCTTGTTTTTGAGTGAAAGATGGTCTTTGTGGATAAGCTGGGGACATGTCCTCACATAGGGCCTCAAACCAGGATGGCAATCAGACCCTGGCTTCATCTAAGGTCTGCCACATCGGATGTCTCAGCCCTAAGCCATCTCGACCTCCTGAGAAGCAGAGCATCAGTGAGCACCATTGCAAACATCTGGACCCAAGAGAAAGTACCTGCTTTCAGGGGAGAAGGTCTTTTTCCCCTTACTCCCTACCCAGCCTGTGTTGGGGGTTGAGGGGTTATAAGAAAAGCCAGCCATCTCTGAGTACATTCTTGGGGCAGCTCAGATGTGGTCAAGAGACCCAACAAATGGAGGAAACAGTAATGAGAAGTGCAGCTCTGGCTATGGGTAAAGAGTGGGGAAATCCATCTATCCATCCATCCATCCATTTAATTAAATGGCATTAATTCCACTTAATTAATTCCAAACTTATTTCATAATAGGGATGGGGCACCATTCTCGGTTTTAGGAATACCCACAGCAGCCATCAGGACAGACTAAGTTCCTAAAATCTCACAGAGTGCACACTGAGCGAATGGGAAGCAGCCATCGAATTAGCATCTAGCATAAGCTGTCGGAGGTAGAGCACCAAATGGAGAGACGAAGCAGGACAGGGTGCTGGTTGGTACTGGTCAGGCAAGAAAGGAGACATCAGGGTCTAGTGGGTGAAGGAGGGAGCTGAGTTGCCATCCCAGGCAGAGGGGAAGGCTGGGGCCAGCCCCAAGGGGCGTCTATGAGTCATACTTAGGAAACAGCAAACGGGAAAGGTGTCTGGAGGTGCGATCAAGGGGACAAGGTGGAGAGCGGAAAGGTGGACTTTTAAATGACCCGGGAGAGCTTTTAAAAGAGGAGTGACCTGCATTGACCTAATTTTTAAAGACTCAATCTGGCCATGCATTCTTTTGTGCAAAGACGTGCAACAACCAGGGGCTGCTGTGGGTTTTTCATCAACTGAGGCTTTTGTCTTTTTTTACAACATTGAGAAGGAAAGTGGCCATTCACACTTCTTTTATAAACAGGCCGAGCTGATCCTACTCATCCCTCAGCCCCACCTGCAGGGGCCTCTCCCAGGCACGGCAAGTCCAGCCTCCATTCCCATGTCTCCTTGTTTGGGTCTCTCTTGCAGCGAGGGTCTCCTTGCCCCATAAATATTTGCTTACAAGCCTGGCTCAGAAATGATTTCTGTCACTTCTGTGTGTGTCCCACAACCCTAGGTCAATGTCAGGCCTAGTCAGCGGTTCAATAAGCATTGCTGGTCAGTGTTGAGTGGCTCCTTTGATCAGTTAGGTCAAACAGCTAAGCCCCATGAAAGGAAAACAAAGTACCAGGAGAAAAGAACCAACTGGCGGTGAGCTCCAGACTACACCATGGCCTTGCAGGAGCAAGGCTGGTCCACAGGAGACTTTCTCTTCTTAGGCAGACTGGAGCCCCACTGTGCTCACTGGGAAAACGCCTGCCCTAAGGCCAGACCACGGTGGCACGAGACTCTATCTGTGGCTTTGCCCACCTGTAGCGGTGAACAATGCAGTTTCTGAGGGACAGAGGCATTTCCCTTTGTAAGGAAGTTGTTGTGTGACACAGATGAGAGACTTCTTCTCTTATGTTCTTATGTTCTCTCCAGATTTTACACACAAGGTGAAAATATTCCACAACAGGGGAATAGTTGATACGTTATGATAAAATATGACACAAATACCAAAAACATATTTTTGAAGAATAATAGCATGGGAAATTCACATTAGAACTTAAGGGGAAAATGCTGGATTCCACACAGTGAACATAATGAGATCATAATTTCACTGGAAGAATTGACAAAAGATAATATTCCAACACATTAAAAGTAATCATTGCTGGGTGGTGGGATTGTTGATTTTTATTTTCTTACCGTGATGAATGTGAAATACTTTTACAATGCCAACAAACAGAAATGTGTTCATTGTGAAATGGAAAGGAAGCAGATAGGTGGGAGCCCTTGTGTTCCCCACCACCTGCTTCCAAACCTGTGGAATGTGGAATGCTCCCCTTGCTCTGGGGCTCCATTCTCCGTTGAGGTTCTCAGGTCCCTTTCCAAACCCCATGCATTTCCCTCTGTGGGGTTTAGTCTTACCTCTATCCACCTCTTGTTGAAGAGGCCTCACTATAGGGCGGAAGAGAGGTTTGGGGTTGGGCCCTTGCTCTGGGTAAGAGCATCGACTATGTTTACCTGGGGAGGTGAGTTTGACCAACAAGAATATTCTTGGTCAAACTCAACTAAGAATATTCTCATTTTAGGGTCCCATTGGTGGAGAGAGACCCTTTGCTGTAGGACTCATGAGGACAGCTGGGGGTCCAATCCTACCTGTCAAAACTGATTTGCCTCTGTGTATATAAGGAAGGACCTAGAAGGAGTAATTAAGCTTCTGGGAAGTCTACCATGACCCCTCAGTTATTCAAATAGTGCTACCAATGCTTTTGCACCTGCTGGTATGGCTTTCTGCAAAAGCTCACATCTTCTCAGAAGGTTGCTGACTTCTCAGCTGTATATTCTGACTATGCTGATTCACCCGTGATTTACCTAACCTATGTCTTTTTGTCAGTTCCCAGGTGATTCCTCTGTACCAACAATAAAAATCAACAATCCCACCACCCAGCAATGGCCACTTTTAATGTTTTGGCTTACTATCTTTTGCCTATTCTTCCAGTGAAATTATGATCTCACTATGCTCACAGTGTGGAATCCAGCATTTTTCCTCCTAAAATTCTATCTAACCTATGTCTTTTTGTCAGTACCCAAGTGATTCCCCTATGATTTACCCAAACCATGTCTTTCTGTCAGTCCGAGTGCATGGACTGCTATCGATGCAGTGGCCCCAAACCATCCAACCTAAAATGCTGCTCCCCAAACTTCCTGCTCAAGGCCAACTAAGCTCAGCCCTGCTTCCAAACATCCTGTTAATACCTACCTTCATGCTTTTCCATGAAGTCTCCCTACCTGGAATGTCCTCTCTAAAAATCTTTCAAGTCCTTCAGATCTCAATAAAATCCCACCTCCTCCAGGAAGTCCTCTACATCACGATCTCTAATTCCCATTCCTGCAGCTCATGATTGGGCCCCTTCTATTATATCAGGTCTTTTCTCATGTGTGCTCTGTGTTCCCACCAAGCCTGCCAGCTGCTTGACAAGAAGGGCTAGATTGTTGGCTACTGCCCCTGGGGACTCTTCCAGATGAGCAATGTTCATGGCTCTACTTAGCAGATGTCTGTCCTTTAACAATGAGCAGAATAGGCCTGGGGCACTGCTGCCCTGTCTCCGTAGTGGAGCTTACCCAGAGAGGCTGCGTGTAAAAGGCAGTTCCCGTCCCCTGTAGTGGCCAAAGGAAGAAGCCGTTTACAGCTCGTGCACACAGTGGACCACCAGTTCAGGCGACCTGGAACAGAAACTCACTTTAGAAGAGATTCCCAGAAGAGACTGTTGTGTTTTCTAAGAATAAACATCAGCAAATGATTTTTGAGAGGTTCTAGAGAACTTCAGTGGGAAGGTAGAGCATTATAGCTACTTTTAAATAAAATATAGATTTTTTTTCCCTTCTAAGATAAGAAATGATCAAACCCTCCCATTAATTAGCAAGAGGATTGAGAAAACCAAGGATGAAGACTTTTCTCCTTGAATCTGGGAACATGTTATACAAAAAGTAAAGTTTCTCTTTGTGCAGTCTCCTTGAACACAGTTTCCTTATACAAAAGTAAAAGTTTATACAAAAAGTAAAGTTTCTCTTTGTGTAGTCTCCTTGAACACAGTTTCCTCTTCTGAAAGTAGTTTTTTCTTTTGCACCATCCTTTTTTGATGCATACATACCTCCAAAAGTATAGTTTATGTTTAATTTAACACATCAAAATCATTATAGCTACTTAGGTATATTCCTATTAAATCTCATTAACACATCTTCAGACTTCTGCTTCCAGGAAGATGGAGTAGACATACTTACCCCTATTCTTTCTACTAAGTACAACTAGATATACTAAGTACAACTAAATATACTGGACATCATGTATAAAATAACACAGGAAGACTGAAAAGTGGTGAGAATAGGCAGACGGACCAGGAAACTTGGGATCTGAGAAACAGCATGGTGGTAGATCCCTGAAATTTCTTTTTTGTCCCCAAATCCTAGACCAGGTACTGCAGAAGTTGGCAACCTGCAGATGCCAATGGGGGTAGACAAAGGAATCATGCTCTCTCTAGACAAGATATCAGGAAAGTGGCAGCTTAGGAAGATAGACAATAAGTGCTCTATTTTAGCAAAATGACACAGAAGAAATTGTAGCCTGTTATCATCCAGGCTGGCAGAGGCCAAGTTGGGAGCCAAAACTTCCAACCATTACTAGGCAGTAATGAGTCACTCACCACCTGCTCCCCCAATGCCAGATGGTGTCAGAAAAGGCTGAGCACATAGCCAGCACTTTTTGCTGGGTGGTAACACGGACTTCAGCCCCTACCAACTGAGAACAGATGGGGAGCCTGGCCTTTCTCATCCATCTGGTGGTAATAAGGTCCCATGCTCCTTCCTAGCAGTACCAAGAAGCCCATTCCTCCACAGATGTCAACAGAGGCAGAGTGGAGAACCTGTGCTTTCACCCTTATCTGGTAGTTATTACCAATGTAGAATTCCAGACCTCCCATGAACAGAAAGGGTGGTGAATCCATCAGACCTGCAGTAAAGAATCCTAAAAGGATTCAGTAAAGAATACTTTAGGGCACACAGAAGGAATAAAGGGGCTGGCAAGGGCAAGTATATTGGCAAATGTAAATAACTATTGGCTGTTTAAAGCAATATTAAAAATGACTTTTTGAGGATTTAAGTAAACGTAGAATTAAAACACAGGACAGCAATAACAACAGGCACGGGAATATATACTAAATGACATAAATCCCAGCATCCTTACATTGACCAGGCAGTAGTACAAGTGCTTACTTACATTTATATTAAATGTAAGTGAACTAAATACTCTAATTAAAAGACAGATTGTTAGCTTTGCTTAAAAATACCAGTATATGCTGCTGACAGGAGACATCATAAATATAATGACACAGAAATTTAACAGTAACTAGGTAGAGAAAGATATACCACTCAAAAACTCAGCAAAAATAAAGTTGGTAAAGTTCTATTGATGTCAGATGAAAGTGAACAGGATAAAGAGGAATATTTCATAATGATAACACAGTAAAGTCAAATGGAAAATGTAACAATACTTATGGTGTATATACTTAAGCCTTAGCCTAAAAAACATACAAAGCAAATATTGATAGACTCCAAAGAGAAATAGACAAACACCAAACCAAAACCAGAGATTTTTAACCAAACTCTCTTGATAAATAATAGAATCAACAAACAAAAACTTCAGTAGAGATTAGATGAACATAATTCAAGAACTTGAATTATGTGAACTTGACCTATAGGTAAACCTCACCCACTGCAAAATAAGTATTCTTTTCAAGTCACATGAAATATTTTCCAAAACTGACCACATAATGGGCCATTAAAATATGTCAACAAATTTCAAAGGATTTGAAATCATTCACACTATGTGTTCTGGCCATACTAAAAATAAACTAGAAATCAATGAGATAACCAAGAAAAGTAGTCAGCTTGGACTGCTATAACAAAATACCACAAACTGGGTAACTTAAACGACAGACATTTATTTCTCATAATTGTGGAGCCTGGAAGTCCCAGATTGACATGCTGGCTGATTTGGTTCCTGTGGGAACCCTCTTCTAGGTTTGCAGGTGGCTTCCTTCTTGATGTGTCCTCAAATGGTGGACAGTGAGCTCTGCTCTCTTCCTCCTCTTATAAGGACAATAATTCCATCATGGGGCCCCCATCCTCATGACTTTATCTAAATTTAATTACTTTTTTTTTCCTAGTACTTTCCTCAAAGTTTATTCATTCTTATGTTGAAGGTATAATCTGATAGAATTCTTTTTTTTTAAATTTTTTAAAAAATTTCTTTTCAGCGTAACAGAATTCATAGTTTTACACCACACCCAGTGCTCCGTGCAATGCGTGCCCTCCATAATACCCACCACCTGGCTCCCCCAACCTCCCACCCCCCGCCCCTTCAAAGCCCTCAGGTTGTTTTTCAGAGTCCATAGTCTCTCATGGTTCACCTCCCCTTCCAATTTCCCTCAAATCCCTTCTCCTCTCCATCTCCCCAAGTCCTCCATGTTATTTGTTATGCTCCACAAATAAGCGAAACCATATGATAATTGACTCTCTCTGCTTGACTTATTTCACTCAGCATAATCTCTTCCAGTCCCAACCATGTTGCTACAAAAGTTGGGTATTCATCCTTTCTGATGGGGGCATAATACTCCATAGTGTATACAGACTTTTCAAAGGCCCTACCACCAATTACCATCACACTAGGGATCAGAGTTCCCACATATGGATTTGGGGAGACATTAATATTCAGTCCATAGCAGTACCTTAAGAAAACTTGATCATTGAATATAGCTGTCCCCAAAAGGGACCATGCCCTCTCAACTGCTTCCTAGGGAATGAGCAAGATGAACAGGACTGGGGTTATATAGAACTGTTTTGAAAATTCAATTCCTCCCTGGCCATTTCTGGCCATGTTGCTTCTTTCTTGTCTGTAATGGCATCCCCAGGCTGGCCTGTTTGGCACACCTTGTGGGTGAGAGTTTAACCAAAAGGGAATCTAGGGAATTCAGACTTAATTATGATTCAGTCTTATAAAAATGCTTTTGTCCCTCTTATGGCTGACCTTTGTGGATGAGAGGTCAGGTTGTGATTAGGAAGTGATTGCGAACAAAGGGGAAGTTACAGGCACTGTGATGGCATTTGACAATTTTGTAAGGGATAAGGGGAAGCAACAACTCCAGCATGTGGGGAAGGAACATCCCAGACCCCAGAACATATCAGGAAGGTGGTACATGATCATGTTTTATTTCTCAGGACCACCCTGTAGGCTTCTACAAGAAGGAAAATGCTCCTGTGGGATCTCCCAAATGCTGGACGTGTGTCAAATGTAGCAGCATCCTTCTCTTGTGATCCAGAAGTCCCAAGTTTTCTGCCAGCATCCATGAAGCCACAGAAGACAAGTTTATTAGCTTTGAAGCAGAGTAAAATTTTGGACATCTCACAGTCCTTGACACAAAACAGAATTTTTCCAAAGCCTAATAAAATACAAAGTTTATCTGAATGATATTCTTGCCAGGTAGAGTATTCTTGGTTGTAGGTTTTTTTTCTTTCAGTGCTTTGAATATATCATGCCACTGCATGGTCTCTGTGGCATAGATTTTTACTTTGGGGGAATAGAGTAGAATAGCCACCTCTTGGGGCCTTTAACTCTTTGTGGCATTTCAGTCAAATGAAAATGTTTATAATAGATATTTCCAAGAAGTTGTGAAAACATTTAATTGAAAAAATTTTTTTAAGAGAGAGAATTATACTAATAGGATTCGAATAGTCAGAGGGGTGTTGCGGAAAATTTGTTTACATTCCAACAAACCACCTGTCGTTATTAAGAATTAATTTTAACAAAGGTGTTACTGCTTTCCGTAATCAGTAACAAAATATGAAGGGCAAGAACTACAATAATGCTGGAAGTTAAGGCCCTCAAAAGTACATTTAGCTCAGATTTAGAGAATTACTGCCTAATGGATTACCTCAATAACAAAACTTAAAATAATAAACCGTGTGTTTGAACTGCATACCGATCTGCTCTACAGTGCTTTTTGGTGAAGATTCAGTAACTGCATTTTAATGATAAGTGATCTTATTAATACAAAATAATTGTACCCTTAATTCTAAATGAAAACATGTATTGAAATTAACACTGCAAAATTAAATGGACGAGCCTGTATTATTGATGATGCTAATGCTTATGCTAACAAATTGGGGTATTCTGACCACTTGCAAGCCACCTTATTAAAGCTAAATGAGAAAGGCAATTAAGGGCCTTAATTGACTGTGCCACTGGATCACTGGTCAGAGACATAATTGGAAATAACATGCCATCACTGGATAACTTGTTTTTTTTTTTTTTTCCTAGGTTGTGAAATAGCAACCTGTCTCACCTGACTTTTTCCAAGACCTTTTAAAAAACCTCCAGGCTGGGAGATATTAAAACTGGGTTGCCACAAAATAGAAGAAAATTACAATTCTTGCTTACACAGCATAACAGGCTTTAACACCTGAAAGCCCAGCTCATTTAATGTTAAAGTGGGATGGCCCCATTCATTCTCCAAAGCTGTTCCAAGCTAGCAGTGGCCCCTCCCAAGAGCCAGGGGGTGCCATATTAATGGAGAAACAGGGGAAGGATAGGGAAGGGAATATGCTAATGAGGGGGTGATCTGCATTAATACGCAGACCCTGTGGTTTGCCCATCTAATAGCTTTCCCCTCCCATCCTTGCTCCAAGAACCCTGCTGTGACAAGATTCCTTCCCTGCATTCCATGTTCTTTGCCAGGGACCAGTGTTGGTGTGGCCACATACTGCCCCTTGGCCCATGGGGCAGCTACTGGGAAAGTGTTGTTCATCCTTCAGAAGGGACATAAACTCCCTTGTTTCCCTAGATGATATGTGGGGACATGTCCCCAGATGCATCTCCAGCCATATGGCACCCCGAAAGGAGGCAGCACTGACCTGCTGTGTGTATCTGGGTCCTTGAAGACACCAGGAGCTTTCAGTCCTGCCATGAGTGTCCCTGTCCCCAGACTTCCTGTTCTTCACATCGACTTCACAGTCGATGGTCCTGCTGGCTAGATTAGTGTCTCCTGATCACTGCAGGGCTGACCATAAATCCCCCAGTCTTGTGCAGGGGGTGCACAATCCTGATTTACAGACAAGGAAACAGGTTCAGAGAGTCAAGGAACAAGCCATGGTGCACTGAATCTTAAAGGCACCATTGCTCAGGGAGGGCAATGGAGGCCAAAATCCCATCCTGAGCAAAGCTGTTCTAATTAAGTTGGATATGGCTGAGTTTGTTGACAAGCCGGTTTTAACTTCTGTGAGCTGGTATGATTTAAAAAAAAATACAGTCTTCCTAAAGTAGTGGAGCTGAAGTCATAGACCCAGTCTTTCTACTGTGCTTCCTTAGAGAAACAAGGGTTGTTCGTTCTCCCTTTTCTGCTCTCATTGTTTCTCTCATTCTATTTTTACTGTGAAAATTTTGAAAAGTGCCAAGGGCAGTACACCCACCACACAGAACCAGACCCCTGCAAACCCTGTCATATTTGCTTCAGCTTGTTCCTTTTGATGTAAAAGAAGAAAATTCTAGATCGAGTTAAGAGTTAAGGTCGTTTCCCCAGTTTTCTTTCTCATTCCTCCCTCGCTAGCAGTACCACAACATGAATTTGGTGACCTCTGCGTTATAGAGCATAAAAACAGGTAAATTCAAGGTTGAAAAATGTGTGTCCTGCATGAGGCTTCTTCCTCTGCTTCTGGTTTCCACATCAAAACCATTTTATTTCCTTCTTTTTCATATTCCTTCCTCCCTCTCCCTTTGTTTCGTCCCCCCATGCTTCCATCTTCCCCCACCCAGCATCACTCTTAGGCACTGCCGGTGTTCAGGCAGAACAGGCTCGTCCCCTTTCTTTCCCCATAGACCACATAGACCAGACAGTTCTCTGCTCCGGCCTCCCCTTGTTCCAGCCACTCTTCCAGGAACTGGGGGAATAAGCCAGAGTCATATGGCCCCTAGGGAGAGGTAGCGGTGAATGAATCCCATTGGGTCATTTAAGAATTGGATATGAGATAATAGGCTGGGGCCCTTGAAAAAAATTATCAGGAAAAGCGAAAGAAAAGATAGGGGGAATGTTCTTTAAAAGAGGCAAAAAAAAAAAAAAAGGCAATATAACCTAAATGAAATGCAGAAACTTTGGGTTTTGAAATGAAAAAAATTGGGGGCTAATTAGGAAAACGTGAATATGGGCCCTATGTTAGCATATTAAGTAAATGTTATTTTTCTTAGGGGTGGCAATGTTTTGGTTTCATAGGCTAATTTTCAGATACACACTTGGAATACACATTCAAATGGTTCAGAAAAAAGTTATATTTATATAAAATAAGAGATAAAGTAAATGTGACCTAACTCTGAAAATTGGAGACTCTTGTTGCAAGGAATATTTTCCTGTAGGTTTAACAATCTTCAAAATAAAGAGAATTCCCTGTGGATTTGTTTCAGTTTTACGCTTGTAAATGGGGATGCTCTATTCTGGTGCCAAAGACAGTATCTACGTAAATTAACTCGTTTGTCTTGATTTAGTTTAAAAAAAATTGAGTTGAATTCGGTTAAACACACTTTGGGGGAATCCTTGTGGTGCAGTTACTAGTTCCACCAGATTATTCCTCAATAGACGAGTTGGAATTTTTACAGTTTGGTTATAATTTTCAAAATTTTCAGAGGCACCGAGCCTCTGAAAGCTTACAGGCGCTTTCTCTGATGCGTCTCAGGTTGATTCCCTTTTGCATCCATGCAGACAACATTAATAAATCACCATCCTTTTCAGGGCAGACATGCTAATCAATCATTAGAAACAGAAGACCTACTCATCCTTTTCAGTTCAGAGCTATGTGCAATAGTGACCAATTGTTTCACGTTGACAATGGGGACATAATGAATTATTCACCCATAAAGCAGGCTTTGGAAAACCTACTCTTGCAGATCTGAGGCCAGAGCAGGAGACAGTCAAGGGCTCAGAGAGGTAGCCAGCAGAGTGTTTAAGCAGAGGGACCTTGGAACTAGATTTTCTGAGCTCAAATCTCAGTTCCACTACTTCTTAGCAGTAAGACCTTGGACAAGTTACTTTGCCACTCTAATGTCTCAGTCCCCTCTTGAAAATTGGGGATAATAATTGTATTGATCTAGTAGAATTTTTATGAACAATATGTTATTCCCTATTTGGGAAGCACTTAAAACAGGGCTTAGCATATAGAAAGTACCGTATACGTGTTTTTGTCAAAACAGGTCCAAACCCTGGGTTAAAGCAAGGAAGGTATTTATGCATAAACTAGTGAGTGAATAAATGAACCACTTTGGATTGAAAAGGACCTTTGCATCTGAGGCCCTTTGGGGGGTAAGCATAGCTGCTTTTGCATTCCTGGAGGAGAGGGCTAAGAGAAGCTCTTTCCACTCAGACTGCACAGTGCTACTCAGTGAGGTCAACTGGGGCACAATGAGGTGAGCGCAGGAAAAGAGAGGAACTTATATAGCCATGGGCTTTTCTGCAATACTTTTATTGAATTTATAGAAGTGAGCAGCAAAAGGCAAGCTGAGGGCAAAGCACAATACCCCCCCCACCCCCAGCCCACATGGGAGATCTGTGACATTCCTCAGGCACTCCTGACTGCCCAAGAACAAAGGAAAGGGGAAAACAAATGGTTAACTGACAGAGGTCGCAGTCCTCCAGGACCTGAGTGTCATCAGTTAGCAACTGTCTTTATGATTTACAAGAAAAAAGCAATCTCCAGAATCTCCTATAGACTCAAATTTCCTGGAGTCCTAACATCACCCTCCCCTCTACAAGATCCAAAATCTTATATAATCTGCTACTTCTCACAACCCCACGGTGGCTCATTCTGCCCACAGATCCTGTCTCCCTCCTATAATAAAAACACCCTTTTTTGCACCAAAAACACCTCAAGAATTCTTTCTTGGCCATTGGCTCCTGAACCCCACCTCAAACCGCATCAGGAGTATTGGTTCAGAGTGAACTGAATGTTTTAAAAAAGTGGTCCTTCAGTAAAGATGGTTTGAGAAGCCCCATTTAGTAGTCCTCAAAAATGCAAATTATACCCTTGAATCAAGTCGGTATCTACAAACATTCACTCTTTAGCTTGCAGTATTAGGAGAAAGAGGTTCTTTAATGAAAAAAAAAAATTGAGTAAGTGTAAAGGAAAAGGAATCACATTAGGAATGTAAGAAAAGCAGAGGAACCAAGCTGGCCTTACAGGTATCAAGTCCAAAAGACGGAATAAAATGACTCTTCAGGAACACTGAACTATTTCTTATATCCCTACAACTTCCTGATGATTTTTACTTTTGCTCGTTATTCTCTATTTAATTATTCCAAATTTCTTTGCCATACTTAGAAAATCCAATTAGAAATAAGATCTTATGTGCATGTGTGTGGAATGGCAAGGACAGTGGGAGCTGAAGGCTTTGTCCTCAGTCACCGGAAAAGAAGCCCTTCTCTCTGAGACAAGTGGGAGAGACAGATTTAAAGAGAAAAAGGAATCAGAGAAAGTAATCCTCCATGTCAACACTCCTTTGAAATGTATATATAACTCTGAAATAAAGTGTGGTAAATTCCCAGTGACCAAAAATAAATTCCTAAGGAAATTAGAAATATGCACCAACCCGGCGTCTCCTGTAGGTGGAGACATTTTGCCTGTTTTATCACTTCACAAGAATATGAAAAAAGGCTTTGAGAGTCTGTGATGTGGGGAATTGGAACCAGGGAACCCTCACCCCACAAGAAGTTAGGACCCTCAGAAACTACCTCCTAAGTGCAAGGATTAGAAATAACGTTATCCCTGGCAAATGAAGCTGGGAGGGAAATGTGTCTCTTTTAGACTGGGCTTAGCAGAGAAATACAAAACAAAACAAAACAAAACAAAACAAAACAAAACCAGCTTCTTCCAGCCATGTTGTAACTATTGACTTAGCTCAGATTTGAGCTAAAACTGATTTATGACTTGTAATGCTGAAGCAAAGAGATTAACGTAAAGGTTGGTTATGAGATGGTAATTTCCTTTGGGAGTCTGGCATAAACAAAGAAACAAACAAATATATCACTCAAAATAGTTGAGAACACCCTTAACTCAGACCACCAGATTCCCACAGATAATATCTTGCTCACATCCCCAAATTACAAGTCCAACAGGAAATCACTCATCATGAGTAAGGCTTATAGACACAAAATCATAGATACCTATGGCCTTGAAGCTAAAAACGGTCAGCTAGAGACTACAAATATGCCTAAAATGTTGTAAAGAAATAAAAAGAATGAAACAAACATTTCCAAAGAATAAGAGACAGATTTGGAAAACAAAAATAGGATTTAAAAGTGAAAGGGGATAAGAGAAATAAAAAAAAACACAATCAGTTTTATATCGAATTAGACAATGTTGAGGAAAAAATATATATGGGAAGATAAATCAGAATAAATTATCTAGAATGCAACTAAGAGGGGAGAAAAGAAAGAATGTGAAAGATAGGCTAGGAGACATGAATAGACTGAAAATCTCTGACACTGTCCAACTGAAATCCAGAGACAATACTGAAGAGAACCTGACAGGAATTTTTCAGAAGAAATATACAAAAATAAATTCACAGATTTAATAAGTTTAAGACATCCCAAGCAAGAAAATGAAATCAGTTCATTCCTTGACATATCCCAGTGAAACTGCAGAATATAAGACAGAGAAAATATCTTAAAGTAGAATATAAGTTATCTTCAAAAGAGTAGCAGACCAACAGCTCATGTTTCAAAAGGAACAATGGAAAACAAGCCAATGCAATAATACCTTCAATGTGCTGCATGAAAATAACTGGCAACTTCTGTGCAGCAAAAATGTTTTTCAAAATTGGGGGCAAAAAAAACACATTTTAAGACTCATAAAAGTGGAGAAAGTAAAACCAGCAGACAGTCACCCAAGGAAATTCCTAAGGATGAACTTCAAACAGAAGGAAGAGCTAACACACAAGAAGAAATTAAGAGAAACAAAAATCGTAAATATATGGGTAAGTCTAAATGAACAGTGTATAAAATAATGTCTGATGAGATTAAAAGTATAGAATTAAAATAAATGACAATAACTTATAAATCAGGGAAAAGGGGCTATGAATAAAATTAAACTAGTCTAAGACCCCTGTTTTGTCTGGGTATAGGTTAAGATGCTGATGAATCTTTGGTACTATCTAGTTTTCTAGATTTAGATCCTATTCATGTGTGGTTAGATTTATACCTGGCATTTGTTTTTTTTTTTTGGATGTTATTGCAAATGATTTTTAAAATTTCAAAAAAAAAGATGCTGATGAATGTGAGATGTGATTCATATGTATGTTATATGAATTAGGGTAACCTCTCAATAATAAAAAAAGAAAAGAATGAAATGAATAAAAAATATTCCACACAACAAAAAGAAGGCTTATAAGGGGAGGAAAAAAACCTCATGTAGAACAGGGATAAAGAGTGGTTACATTAAAAATAAATGCACAGGTTAAAGACAAAAGTTGTTGAAGTGATTTTAAGAATCGACTACATGCTATTTATAAAAGATATATCTAAAACATGGGAATAAAAAAGTACTAGAAGTAAAAGTATGGCAAATAGTGCATCAGGTCAATTTTAACCTAAAGAAAGTTAGGGTAACAGATAAAACAAACTAAAAGGCAAGAAAACATTACTAGATTTAAATAAGCTCCCTTCATAATGTTTAGCATCTCTGTTCATGAAGAAAGCATAACTTTTGTTGCTGTATCTAATAACACAGACTTTACTTGATTTAAAAGTCCATAACAATAAGAAGAGATATGAATAAATGCATAATCACAATGGGAAATTCTCATGCATCTCTCAGTAATTAAGAGATCCAGTAAAAAATAAATATATAGACTTGAAAAACATAATAAATGACCAAATGTATGCATATAAAACAGTGCAGCCCACAATAGAAGACTATGTTATTTTCAAGCAGACATGGAACATTAAAAAGACAAAAAGATCATATTCTGGTCCATAAAGCAAAAAGTCTCAACAAAGTTTCAACAAATTTCAAGTCATATAGATCATGGTTTCTGACTACAAAGCAATTAAGGTAGAAATCAGTAATACAAAAGTAACTAGAAATATTTAATGTACTCCCCCATATATTTAGAAAACAAAAAACACCACCAGTAAGTTATGGGTCAAAGAATAAATCAAAATCAAAATAACAATGTTTTTGAATTGTACTGTAACAATAATTGCTATATTTCAAAACTCATGGAATGTGGCTAAAATAGTAATCTGAGGAAAATTAATAACCATAAATGCTTATAAGAGAAAAGAAGAAAGATTAAGAATTAATGACTTAAGCATTCATCTCAAGAAGTTAGGAAAGAAACAGTGAATAAACCCAAAGTAGAAGACAGTAACACATATCAGGAATCAGTAAACTTTAGCCTGTAGGTCAAGTCTGGCCAGCGGTTTATTTTTGTATGATCTAAAAACGAAGAACGATTTTTATGTATTTTGAAGGTGTGTGTGTGTGTGTGTGTGTGACAGAGGGAGGGAGGGAAGGAGGGAAGAGTATGTGTGGGTAGATGAGGCGAGAGAGAATAAATATGTGATAGAGACCTTACATGACTGGCAAAGCCTAGAAATATCCCCCAGATATGAATGGGGAATAATGGCATTTTCAGACAAACCAAAGTAGACAATTCTTTGCTATCTGACCTGCACATTAAAACAAAACTAAAACCCTATCATCCTAGCATGAATAACAAGTCTAAATCTGTATGTACCTAATAACATAGCTTCAATGTATATAAAACAAAAGTTGATAAAATTGAAGGAGACATAGAGAAACCCATGATCACAGGGGAATCTTTAATACACCTCTTTTAGTAGCTGGTAGAACAAGTAGACAAAAGCTCAGTTAAAGATAGGGAAGATCTGAACAACAAAAATAAACAAAATTGATATAATTAACACATATAAGGGGTGCCCTTATATGTATATACCAACCCTCAATTGGTTAAGCATATAATTCCTGGTTTCAGCTCAGGTCATGATCTCAGGGTCCTCAAGCTCAGTGCTTAGCATGAAGTCTGCTTATCCCTCTCCCTTTGCTCTTCCCCCCTGCTCCTACTCTCTTACTCTGTCTCTCTCTATCTCAAGTGAATAAATAAATAAATTATTTAAAAAATTAACACATATAAAACACTATACCTGAGGAGGACAGAATTCAAATTTTTTTCAAGTACATAGAGATTATTTTCTAAACTTCATCATATGTTGGTTCATAAAGCAAGTCTCAACAAAATCTAAATGTCTGAAATAATTTACTATGTCTGAAATAATTCACTTTGGCTATAGAAGAAGTAAGGTTGGAAAAAAAAACCCCACTAAAACAATCCCATATTTAAGCAATATACTTCTAAGTAATCTATGAATCAAAGAAAAAAATTGCAAGAGAAATAAGAAAATGTTTTAAATTGAATGATAAAGAATAACCTATCAAAAATTGTAATATACAGTTAAAACACTGCATAGAGAAACACTATGGCTTTAGAGATGTGTAAAATTATATAGCACACTGCCAAAGAAAATGTAATGGCATAAACTTCCATCTCATGAAGCCAGAAGAAAGGGTAGCATATCTAACCCAAAGGAAGAAGATGAAAGAAAAAAATAAATAACAGAGATGAAACAGGAAATAAATGTACAGTAAAAAAGCCAACAGAGGCCAAAAAGAGTCTTTGAATAGATTAGTACAATTTGGAAATTTCTAACAACATTATTAATGAAAATAAAAGGAAGTTAAGTATCAACACTTGAAATGAAAAAGGAGGCATCATCACAACTAGTGAGCATTAACATCAATGACTAAAGGAGAAGACAAATAATGTGGAGCAACCAGAACTCTAGATAGAATAGTAAATTGGTACATCCACTGAAAACTGTTTTAAAGCCAAACAAGTGTAAAATCCCATGACCCAACAATACCACTCCTAGGCACATATCTGAAGAAATATATACATGTGTTCACCAAAAAAAAAATGTGTAAGAATGTTCATAGCAGTACTGTTTATAATAAGATACTGAAGACAACCACTGTTTGCATCTCCTGCCAAATTAATATATTGAAACCCTAATCCTTAGTCTCTGAGAAAGTAATGAAGATTAAATGAAGTCATATGTTTGTGGCCCTGTTCTGAAAGGATTAACATATTTATAAGAGACACCAGAGAGCTTGTTCTGTCTCTGCATGTATGTATTGAGGAAAAGTCACATCAGGACACAGCCAGAAGGCAGCTGTTTACAAGCCAGAGAGTCCCCCCTGGAAACTGAATTGGCTGGCAGCCTGATCTGAGACCTCTAGAATTTTGAGAAAATAAATTTGTTTTTTATTTTTTATTTTTAAAATTATTTATTTATTTGACAGAGAGAGAGAGAGAGAGAGAGATCACAACTAGGCAAAGAGGCAGGCAGAGGGGGAGGGGGCCTGCCCCCTGCTGAGCAAAGAGCCCAATGCAGGGCTCAATCCCAGGACCCTGAGATCATGACCTGCGCTGAAGGCAGAGGCTTAACCCACTTAGCCACCCAGGCGCCCCAAATTTCTGTTTTTTTAAAGCCACCTAGTTTCTGGTATTTTGTTATAGCAGCCTGGTCTAAGAAAACAAAAATCCACTAACAATATAATGGATAAATAATTTGTAGTATATGCATCCACTGCAAAACCAAATAGTGATAGAATCAACTATAATTACACTTAATAATATGAATGAATCTCACAGGCTTAATAGTAAGTGAAAGAATCCAGAACTCAACCTTTTCATGATTCCACTTATATATAGTTCACATAGAGTCCAAATAAATCTATGCTGTTAGAAGTCTATTTTCTTGATCTGAATTTCTTGACAGGAATCCTTGTTAGAATGTGTTTGGTTCTGCAACTTAACTGTTTTTACACTTTTCTGTATGTGTGTTCTGTTTCAATAAGGAATTTAAAAAAATGAAGGGATGGGACACCTGGGTGGGTCAGTGGGATAAACCTCTGTCCTCAGCTCAGGTCATGATCTCAGGGTCTTGGGATCGAGCCCTGCATTGGGCTCTCTGATCAGTGGGGAGCCTGCTTCCCCTCTCTCTCTGCCTGCCTCTCTGCCTACTTGTGATCTCTGTCTAAGTAAGTAAATAAATACATCTTTAAAAAAAATGAATGGGTGTTGAGCCTAGCTCTGGAGACTATCACAAGAGAGAGATAGCTGGAAACCACTGGCACTGGAGAAGATATCTTGAAGGCAAAAGAAAAGGTCCGAGGGGTGAGATTCCTGAGAACTGGTGCTTGCCAGATGAAAGACTCTTGGAGAACCCCAATTTGCAAATATTTCCATTCCACATTATTTTCCCCATGAAATGCAAGAGTGTTTCTGAAATACTGAAGAGGCAACTTCAATAAACATAAGACTATAATGTTTATAAAGATAAGACTAAGTCATAAAACCACCACTAATACACGCTGTCACTAAAATGTACTTCAACATCACATTTTTCCTATTTCTACACAGAGTTATTGATAGATGGGTGTCTTATAGATCTAGCCACCATCAGTTTTATTTTATCACTTTTTAAATCATAAAAGTTCTACTTTCTAACCATTCCTTTGACACCTCCCTTACTTTCTTTTTACTTCTAATATCTGGATGACCAAATGGAATCCCTTTTGGTGCTTTCTTTTTCCTCACACGCAAATAAAAATGAGAACAGTGACTATACAATAGTGACAATAGATATTTTTTGATTGTATGAGATCTGCTCACTAGATATATCACATGAGCTTCGTTGATCACTACATACTGAGACTCTAGGATGAGTTACCACATGTCAGAATGGGAGTGTTTGATGCAAGGATTGGGGACTGTGGTAATCTTGGGAGACTCCTTCATTTTGCCTCCTTGTCCGATGTTTCTGCTCAATGCCATCAGCAATATGTCCTTCTATGACTAAGTGACTTTGCTGCTTACTTCATCTTTGGCCTCTCAGCAATCCCTTGGAGATTTTCTCTAGTTTGGTGATTTGCACTTTTAAGAAAATCAAGAAATCATGCAATTATTATTTTTTCTTTTCAAAAATTTTTCAATTCTAGTTAGTTAACATGTAGTGTATTGTTAATTTCAGGAGTAGAATTTAGTGATTCATCACTTACATATAACACCCAGAGCTTAACACAACAAGTGCCCTCCTTAATAAGGAGGGCATCCATCTAAGTCCATCCCCAGCCCACTTCCGTCTCTCAACCCTCAGTTTGTTCTCTATCATTAAGAATCTTTTATGGTTTTCTTCCCTTCTACTTTTTTCCCCCTTCCTCTCTGTTCATCTGTTTTGTTTCCTAAATTCCACATATGAGTGAAATCATATGGTACTTCTCTTTCTCTGACTTACTTATTTCACTTAGCATAATAGACTCAAGCTCCATTCACGTCATTGAAAATGGCAAGAAAGAAATCATGCAATTATTATGTGGAATGGAAAACTCAGCAGAAAATAGCCTGAGGGAAAAGGTTACAGTTTGCAAGGTTCTAAGCAGAACTGAGGAGGTGTCCTGTAAAGGCCAGGGTGGGTGGCACCAAGAGCTGGGTCCTGATGGCTCTGCCAATTTACAGGCTGGGTGCCCACAGGTGAGTGGAGGTGCTTCTCTGAGTCTCCCCTTCCTTACCTGTAAAGTGGAAATTGTATGAGCAGCTGATGGGAAATGTGGAGGTCATTAATACTAATACTGTACCTAGCACACAGTAGATGCTATGCAAATACATGATGGCTACTATTTTCAAAAGCATAGTATCTTTTTTTAAAATGATAAACAGGGTTTATTTAAGGGTCCAATGAGAAAGATCTCAATTCTCACCCCCATTATAAAATGCTCTTCTTCATCCACAGAATTAGGATTTGGCCACAACAATTATTTCAATACACAATTCAGCTCAGACAAGGCTGAGAAGTAGTCTGTTTTCTAAATGCACTTATCATCTTGTGACAATTTTCTCTGAAACCAGTATACTGCATTTCCTTGGGACAATAACAGAACCGCCCCATTCTGGCCTTAATTTTAAAAAAATTTTTAATTAATATATATTATTTGCCCCAGGGGTACAGGTCTGTGAATCATTAGGCTTACACATTTCATAGAACTCACCATAGCACATACCCTTCCCAATGTCCATAATCCAACCACACTATCTCTACTCCCTTACTCCCCAGAAACCCTCAGTTTGTTTCCTGAGATTAAGGGTCTCTTATGGTTTGTCTCCCTTCCTGGTCCCATCTTGTTTCATTTTTTCCCTCCTTACCCCACCGCCTGACCCCCCGCCCTGCCTCTCAAATTCCTCATATCCGAGAGATCATATGATAATTGTCTTTCTCTGATTGACTTATTTTGCTCAGCACAATACCCTCTAGTTCCATCCACGTCATTGCAAATGGCAAGATTTTGTTTCTTTTAATGGATGCATAGTATTCTATTGTATATATATACCACATCTTCTTTATCTACTCATCTGTTGATGGACATCTAGGCTCTTTCCATTGTTTGGCTATTGTGAATGTTGCTGCTATAAACTTTTGGGTGCATGTGCCCCTTCGGATCACTGCATTTGTATCTTTGAGGTAAATACCCAGTAGTGCGATTAAAAGCACAGTATCTTAGCACTTACCCCCACACTACTCAATGACTATATCTTTCAAGAGAGCCCAGTAAGAAGGCCCGGTTTCCTCAGAGGACTAAAAAACATGCTGTTTTTGATCTGAAACCATCAAGAGTGGGATTCAACCCAGATATACTACTGATCCAAGCGAAGTGGCTAATAATGACACATGGGGAAGTTGGGAAAATTCCTTTGACCATAATATATTCTACATGATTTAAGCTCCCATTCTGGAACTTTAAGCACAGGGGAATTGTCAAAATGCAAATAACAACATTGTATCTGTGGTAAGCAGACCTCTAAGATGACCCCAAGATACCCACCTCTGGGAGGGGGAGAAATCCCCTTCCCTTGAGTGTGGGTGGGATGCCACCCTCATGGTTAGGTTACATTTCCTGGCAATGTAAGGGTTTTGTAGAGGTAATTAGTTGACTTATCAATTGACCTGAAAGGGAGAGTATTCTGGTGGGACCAAACTAATCAGGTGACCACTTTAAAAAAGAGTTTGGTGGTCAGAGAGGCAGGAAGTCATAGACAGGAGAGAGAAGAAAAGAGTAGAGGGGAGGAGGGAGGAAGGCGGAAAAGGGTAGAGGGAGAAGAGAGAAGAGACAGATCCTCTTGCTAGTCTTGAAGAAGTAACCTGACATGTAAAGAGGGCCATGAGACAAACGCCTAGGTCTTTAGAGCCTTTTCTATTTGCCATGAACTTCCCCTACCAAGAGCTATCAAGCAAGCTGGGACTTAGTTGCAAAGAACTGAATTCTTTTTTTTTTAAGATTTTATGTATTTATTTTAGAGAGGTGGGGGAGGGGCAGAGAGAGAATCTCAAGCAAGCAGACTCCCCACTGAGCAGAGCTGGACGAAGGGCTCTATCCCACAATGAGATCACGACAGTGAGCCTAAATCAAGAGTCACCCACGTGCCCTCACAAAGTACTGAATTCTGACAATAGCTCCAGGAGGTGTTCAGAAGTAGATCTCTCCCTAGTTGGGCCTCCAGTTGAAGACAGACCCTGACAACTGGATTTCAGGCTTGAGGGGCTCTGGACCGAGGACTCAGTTAATAGGTACATACTTCTGATCCATGGAAACTTCTGGACAACAAATTTATAGCTGTTAAACCTGTGGTACCTTGTTATGCAGCAACAGAAAATCGATATAGCATCCTTCAGCCAGAGGACATTCGAAAAGGAATTGTGTCTATTTGTTTCTTGTTCCCATCCTGGGACGGTGTCTAGGACACACTTGCTTGTCCTGGAGCACACCATGCTAAGGGGAGCATGAACAAATACCTTCAGTCACAAAGCAGAGACCGCCTTTGCCCAGGGCTGGGAGCGTGTGCATACCCAGCACAGGGCAGGAAGACAGGTTGCAGCTTGCCAGAGTCCCATCCTGGACAGGACATGGCAGGGCCTGATATTCACCCTGTCCACCTACTTCACACTGTGCAACAGTTTCTTAGTCTCGGGAAGCCTAAAGCATGAACAAATATTAACAAACGTGGCCAAAAAAGTCCCTTTAGCTCAGTTCCACTTTGGCATTTCTTTAAGATGTCTAGAAAACTAGGGGAAACTGGCAGACAGGTGGAGGTGTGTGGCTTTCTCTAGGAACAATTTCCTCCTATAACCCTCGCTTCCTGGGGCCTGGCATGTCCTTGCCCTCAGGGACACTTCTCCACCTTCTCTCCTTCTTCAAGACACGCAGCCTCTTGGGAACCTGCATGAGGAGGCTTGCTGTTCATGTTTCCTGCTGCTGCTGTCCCAACTTCTGGTCACTGCCACTGGGTCCTGGAGACCTTGGTCCCCAGCACAGGGACCACCTCCGCCCCACCCCCCAACCCCGCCCCAGGCATGCTTAAGCCTTGTCCTCAGGTCACCTTATGCATTGCATCGCAAACCACCCATGTCATTCGGTTTCTCTCTCACAGCCTCGCAGCTGTCTCCTCTCTGGCCTGTGAGCCCTGGAGGGCAGGCCCATGTCTCCTCTTTGTGGAGCCCTGGGACACAAAGGGGTTGAACACGCACTGGATTGACCCTGGAGGTGCGGTCCCGGCAGCCCCAGACTCCCCTGTGCTGGGAGGAGAAGGAGCAGACTGACCTAGAGAAAGCATGACCTTCAGATCCTGAGGGAACCAGTGGCATGTCACTGCAGGCCAGGTGAGGGCGCCCTGCCCAGAGGTTGGGGGGGGGGGGCAAGCTCCATAGCTTTTAGAAGCCCCTTTGGTAAGATTACCTTCTCATCCTCCAGAGCCTCCAAAAGATAGATTTCTTCCTTTTTTTGTCCTGTTCACGTCATGAATCCAACGTAAATAGTGCCATCTCCTCCCAGTTATTAAAAGCTTTCCAACATTCTCAGCAACCTGAGGCCTTACATAAAACAGGGAAAGCACCTGATGTTTCAGGGGGTGAGAATGCTACCTGATAAGGTGTTTGTTTTTTTTTTAAGATTTTATTTATTTGACAGAGATCACAAGTAGGCAGAGAGGCAGGCAGAGAGAGAGAGGGGGAAGCAGGCTCCCCACTGATCAGAGAGCCCCATGCAGGGCTGGATCCCAGGACCCTGAGATCATGACCTGAGCTGAAGGCAGAGGCTTTAACCCACTGAGCCACCACCCAGGGGCCCCCTGATAAGGTGTTTTTTTAATGCAATTTAGATAATGTTCTTGCCCAGATTCTTGTTCTTACCTTCCTGTCTTCCTATATGCCACCATGTTCATTTGCTGAAAAATACGCCAGATGGGTCACTGACGTTGCTGCTAGGCCAGGCAGAGGATGCTTTGGACACCAGCACGTGTGTTAGATATCTCCTTATGCCTAATAACTTAAATAGTGATTCGTTCCATGAATTGCTCATCTACCTCAAATGGGGCACACCCTGAAAGCATGCTTGATAAGCAGAACCTGGCTTGTGTCAGATCCCAAGCAGCTTTGCCCTCCTGGGGGGAGGGGAGGCTGCTTTCCACCTCTTCGTGGGGCATTCCTGGAATCTGACCCCAGGAAAGGAGCCTTAGGGCTGTAAATTCACCAGCTACAGCCAGAAGTCATCTTTTCTCCAAAAGGAATCTTACACGTCTAGAAAATGCAAAAGGAATCCTATATATCTAGAAGTAACCTTTCTGGGTCCGAGAATCAATGCCATCTTAAATGGGGCGTCTTCTCTTCATTCAGATTCTTCTGGGCAATGTGTCATTTTCTTAATCTCACTGTAGCCCACATAGTCACACTTGGAAGGTAACTGAATCATGATAAAATTTAGTATGTGGCTAGGGGGGTGGAAGCCAACGCTTAGTGGCTTGATTTCAGTTGGCTTCTGGAAAGTTAAGATTGTCACGCAGTTGAGAGCATTCCTAGGACCGTCAGTCAGATGTGACCGCCCCAGGAAGATGACCCAGCTATGATAAATGCCAGTGCTTTCCAGCCTCTGGAGAACAAAAAATGGCTCCGTGCTATTCTAACATCTCCAGCCAGACCTAGGTTGGGATGTTCACGATTAAGATGTTTTTTGCACAGGCAGTGTGACTGGGAACATGGTACAAAGTTCCTATTTCTAGCTTTGACAAAATGGTCATTCAGTTTCCTCACACAATAACTTCACTTAAGAACAGGAGACAGACATGCAAACGTGGGAACTTGCACTGTGAATAGGAAAAAAAAAACCCACAGGACGTGAGCATCTGCAGAGAAGAAAATGGCGGATGAACTCCATCGAGGGAGGCTGGTGGTATTACGGGTGAGAAGCAATTAGTCACTCATTCTGCCTTTTCCAAGCAACGTTCCTGATTCATACACGATAATGGGACCAATTAACTTGAGCTTTGCAACAGATGGTTACCACACAGTTTAAAATAAGATGTCATTTTGCTCATCACCCACGAAGAAAACAAAACGTGACAAGTCTCTAGGAGCAAGACAAGCACATCTTGCCCTGAACGTGACCCTGTGATTCCTTTTAACATCACTTCCCTTACGGAGTGACTCCACACACCCAAGGTCATTGATCCCCCTTCTCTGGGCCTTGCCTGTGCTTCTGCAAGTCCCTGCCATGGGACTGCAGAGTGTTGCTCTAGGTCTGTCTCCCTAGCGTTTCTGTCCAGCTCCAGACCGCCCCCCCCGGCCCCGCCATCCACCTGGTATTCAACACAGAGCAGAGCTGTGCTGGGGGTGCGATGGGAGCCTGCTGTTATGATAGCTCACCTCCTCCCTGGGGATTTCTTACCACACTGTTAACTCTCGCATCCATATCCTTAACCTGGGCCTCTCCTGCCCTCCAGACTCTCATGTACAACTGGACAGCAGTGTCACAAGTCTCACCAGGATCTCTGACCTAGCCTGCCCCTCCTGGCCCATCCATCGCCCCCCAAACCTGCTCCTTCCCCCAGGGGTCTGCATCTCCCCATGGTACTGTCATCTACCCACTAAGGGCAGGCAATATTCTTGGGCTCATGCTTGCCTCAGCCTTTCTGCCATGGTCCCCATCCAGTCCATCAACAAGTCCCATGGGTCCACCTTCAACACAGATCCTGTTTCAATATCTAGCTTTTTCTCGTGACTTCCACTGCTACACCCAGGGCGCTGGCTATCCCCTCCCCTGAGCTAAAGCAGCTACCTCCTCCTTGCTCTTCCTGCTTCTTCTCTTGCCCCCTTAGACTCCATTCTCAACAGAGCACCAGAATGCATCAGATGGGAATCCAAACATGTCACTCCCCTGCTCGAAATCCTCCCAGGACTGTATATCCGACCTACAGTTAAGCCCCAGGGCTCACAGTGGCTCCCTGGGCCCCTGGCTACCATTCTTCTGCCTTCCTTTCCTACTCCTCCAGCACCCCCACCACCTGCTATCATGCCTGGCCTTCCTTATGTAGTGTGCAAGATGTTGAGGCCAATCTCCTTCTGCCAGGAACACCAGAGCTGGATGTCTTCATCTCTCCCTCCTCCCTGCCCTCCAGAGACCTGCCTTACTCTCCCTCCTGTCTCCTCATATCCTCGTACCCCGTACCTTGCTTCCTACCCCTTCCACAACGGTCCTCACCGCCTCAGTTCACGTTTATGGTCTACCTTTATTATCGTTCTTCGGCTCTAGAATTTAACCTCTGTGAACGCAGGAATTTCACCTGTGTGGTTTAGAGTCATGGCCCCAGCACCTGCAATGGGCTGTTTCGTGGGAGCACAGGGCTGTGTTGGGTGAACTGGTCTTGGCTTGGCAGACCTCACACATCTTCGACTCGAAATGTAAGAAAGTGAGGCTCAAGAAGGCCAAGTAATTTGGCAAAGTTCTCCCAGCTGGCCGGAACTTGGCCAGGTTGTTTTAACATCACTTCCCTTATGGAGTGACTCCACTGAGTCAGAAGCCTGCGGAACATCTGCACATCTTAACCGTTCCCCCGGCCAATCTGCTTCAAGCTACCACCCTTCCATGGAGCCGAGACTCAACACCACAAGCCAAGGGGTTCCCTAAACATTTTTTGACTATACTTCTATATTACACTACTATATTACACTATATTATTACACAGACATGCCTCTGCCCTTTGGGTTCACAGCCTCGCTGAAGCACCACACACCATCTTGCCCACAGTGGCGGGCTTCTGGACGAGGCACTGGTCGTTACTCCTCAGGCCTAGAACCCGTGATCTTGGAGTCTTCTTACACGTAAATGAAGCAAGATAACCTGAGGGGGAAATTTATGGTTTCTTGTATTTTTCATGGCAGGTAATCATTAAAGAATGAAAGACATTTTTCCTTCATCTCTCAAGAGGTCAGCGCTTGTATGCACTGAAGCCCTGCCCTTTTGTTGCCTGTGAGACTGTTATGGGGTGGGAGGGGAGTTGTACCCTGCAGGAATTTAAAGCCTGGAGAATGGCACTGTGGGTTTTATGGGAGGAAAAGACTGGCACTCCACTCGACACGGAGGCCCCTCAGATAGATGGGCTTTCCCATGCCTTACCAGGCACTGAGAGAGTAGGAAATGACTGGTCCCTCTGCCAAGGTCAAGATCATTCCAACGATAGATCCTTCTCTTGAGTCTTCTGCAGCACTCCAAAGGCTTGGGCATTTTCAACTATGTCTTGGTGAAGAGCTGAGACCAGCCTGATTCCCTGACGGAGCAGTGCCAGTGGCTGCGGGCGTGAACACACCCTCTCTCTCCGCCATGCTCAGTCAGAGGCTCCTCATCCTGTTCCCCTAGGAAGGGGCCACACAGGAGCCCCTCCATATACCAGGCCTTTGAAATGGAGGCTCCAACCCACAGCAGCTGGGAAGAGCTGCTGACCATGGAGTCAGAATCAGAAAGCCCTGCCCCCCAGCCCAGCTGGGCGAGGACACACTCCAAGTGCACGGACAACCCACAGTGGCAGGTGGGGCCCCATGGGAGAGGCATGCAGGGCACGAGAAGAGCATCGAGTCTTCTGGATGCATGTCCGAGAAGCCCCTGAACATGTGATTTTGCAAAGATATATAAAATGAAAATGGTGATGAGTAAGATAGGATATGTGCTCCGTCTCAGGAAGAGCCTGCATCTGTTTTAGACATTTGTTTTGAACTGATTGTTTGGTCCTTAGGAGCGCCAAAGAAGACAAGCCTGGCTTGCTCCCCAAATCTCTTCCTCATTGGTGTCAGAAGAAACGCCCAGAAGAAGGAGAGGGTGAAGTCAGGGTTTGTGTCTCTTCAACCTGGAGGCCGGGAAGCCCGGGAGGGCAGGAGACGACAGCCACACACGTGCCGTTTCATACTCACAGAGCATCACCAGGCCACCACCTGTCTTCCCATCTTTGCAGGAAAACAGGATCCGGGAGGTTACATAACTTGCTCATGTCCACAGGAAGTGACAGTCTCCTGTCTTTCTCAAAGCCCATGGTCTTTCTTGCCTTTCATTCGACACCCATGGGAGGGTTAGATGGAAACAGGAGAAAAATAAGGCAAAACCACAGAGAGTTCTCCTTAGAGGGGGCTGGCCTAACCAGGCTGGATCTGAGAGCAAAGGGAAAACCCACGAGGTCTCAGAACCACACTGTCATGGATCCCTACTGGTCTGTCTGGCCCTGGGCTGGAGCAGGGCTTGGCTGCAGAGCAGGAGGTCTGTGGCAAGTCCCTCCAGTCTGAACTGAAAACCCTTGAGTGAGACAACAGGCCTCTCCCTTGCTCACTGATCTACTGATCTACGTTAGGCCAGTCTCACTCCCTGAGCCTAGGTCACACGGGCTTGCCGGACCCGCCACTCACCTGCCTGCTCCAAAGCCACCATGGTCGCCTGCTCGATCAAGTCCCGTTCGATGAAGCTCCGGAAGTCTTCGCTGTACACGCTCAGATCTGGCAACTGGAATGTGTAGATGGGCATCTCCAGGGGGAACTGCTCATTGTTGCACTCACTTGCCACGTGGGACCGGGCCAAGGAGACGATGGCCGAGCTGGCGTGGGAAATCCCCCGGGAAAGTCGCTTTTCTGCAAGGGTGGGGGAGGGGGAAGGATGACCACAGGAACTAAGTGGGGTGGGCATGTGGCTGTGTGAGCATGCACGTGCACACATGTGCACGTACACATATGCTCCCACCCAAGTCCACACGCACACACATACACCCAGACATGCACACATTCACCCACACACCCGCCACTCTTCCTGCAGACCTCCCTGACGCAGAGCTAACATTATCAGCACCTGGCATATGGCACTTACTCACTCTGAGTCAGGAAACCATTCAGAAAGAGGCGAGCTGCAAGGCTACCACACACGTACACAGCGGCCTCATGAAAGATTGCCAGTCTTGCGTTTTTGGGTCTTAAGTTACATCTAACTCAGTTCAGCAGAGCTGCCCTGGGCTCGGCTGAAGGCCACAAGCCAGACTGCTCTTTGTTTTAGACATTCTTATATTTAAAGCAAGAAGCAGTTGGTTCAGGCTTTCCCCATGTGGCTTGGATTGTGAGAGAGGTTACTGTACTAAAGGTACTCTGATAAACATATCCCACGTGATGATTATGCCCCAAATAAAAAAATACGAAACCATCACATCCGCTTCTCTTCTTCTTTTTATAAAGATTTTATTTATTTGAGAGAGAGCACACATGAGAGAGAGTGCATAAGTAGAGGGGAGCGGCACAAGAAGCAGACTCCCCGCTGATCAGGGAGCCTAATACAGGGCTAGGTCCCAGTACTCTGGGATCATGACCAAGTTGAAGGCAGACGCTCAACTACCTGAGCCACCCAGGCATCCCTGCTTTTCTTCTGTCTCGGTCTGCCATTGTCCCTGCACTCAAAAAGAGCCCATCTACTCTGCTCTTATTCTGTCTGGAGTTTCCAGCCAAAGGGTGAGACGTGTAGGGCAGACTTCCTCTGAAGTACCTGATGTTGCCCTGGGAGGGAGTTAATCACGAGATCTCAATGCACAGCAAAAAAGCAGATGTCTTTGTTCTCTTGGCACTGTGAAAGCATACTTGGTTTTTTGAGCCTTGCTCTTAATAGCTAACATTAACCATAATAGAAGAATTCTTAACCGACTGAGCTACCCAGGCATCCCTCATAATAGAAGAATTCTTAAAATCATGGTGTTGGGGGGACATTTTCTTTTTACAATCAATAGTCGTAATAATGGAGAATTCTTCTAGCAAGGCAGAAGTGCTCTTTTAATTTGCTCAGGAAAACAAAATTCAGACTGGTGTCTGAATGGGTGTTGTCTAAGCCCTGTGGCAAATTCGTAAGTGTATCCACTCAGGTCGTGAGGACTGCCACTTCATTTCAGCTTAGCCTGCTCACCAATCAGGCTCTGCGTCCATGCTGATGCCACTCGAAAGCATGTCTCTAACCACCTGTGTTCACTGAAAACCCATGCTTGTGCCTTCATCTGGAATGGGAGCTTCTTACTTCCCCACATGCAAGGGCAGTGGACAGGAATGTCATCAAAGTCATTTTGCTACAGCAGACTAAAAACAGAAGGCTTTTGATCCCGGGGTAAGTTGGTTTTAAATTTAAAGTCAATTCTCAGAAGCCTCAAGTATCTGGGCATTAAAATGAATGGTGAGTCCCAGAGAGAGAGTATTTTAAAATGAGTAGTTTTGATTCACCTTCGGTTGGATTCTGAGACCATGAAGACTCAGTATTTTGAGGAAAGGCAAAGAGAAGTTAAACCACACTAGCCATGAGAAAGAAGAGACTTGGAGCATGTAGGGCCTGGCTTGTCTACCATTGGGGATGGATGGCCCCATTGCTTCCTGCACTTGGTCCACATTCTTGAGAGCAGGAGCGAAGGAGACTCTGAGTCCTTCTGTCATGTTCTCCAGATCTCACAAGCCAGGCTGATGTCTCACCTCTCGCTACCCACTATTGTTTCTGTATCTTGGAAAGTAGGAACTGCTTCACCCCTTGGGACCTGATGGAGACGGGCATCAGACATTCCTTAACACCCGAGGTGCTACGTGACCCCACAGTCCACCGGGCAGACTCACGATGCAGCTCTCAACAGTGGGAATCTGCTGGGCACAGTCATCTATACTCCTCCTTCATGGTTTATCACTTAGTAACTCTTTGCCAATTATTGAGATGATATTAGGAACTTAGGAGCATTGTGATTCATAGTATAATATGAGGCTATTAAGTAGTTCCACATAGTAACTATTTGGGGCCTGAATGAAGAAGTATTTTTGGGGGCACATGGGTGGCTCATTCGGTTGAGTGTCCAACTCTTGGTTTCGGGTTGGGTCATGATCTCAGAGTTCTGGGATTGAGACCCTCGTTGGGCTCCCCACTCATTGGGGAGCCTGCTTAAGAATTCTCTCTCCCTCTCCCTCTTCTCCTCTCTCTGCTCTCTCTCTCTCAAATAAATAAATAAATCTTAAAAAAAAGAAAAGAGCTTTTGAACTAAAAGTAAATTATGTTAAAGCTCATATAATGAGAAACATATGCTCCTAATTCTAACGCTTACCCACCACCATCTCCATGAATGCATATATGTAATCACACACAGACACGTAAATGCACACACGTGTGCGTGCACACACACACACACACACACTGATTCTTTAAGCATGAACTCAGCAATCCTTCTTTTAGAGGTATAAATGCATTGTTTTATAGGAATGACTGTGTTCAGAGTTATACCCTAGAGAAATGCAGATATTAAATAAAAATACAGTGAGAGAACACACAGAATTCTGCAACTATTGACAAAACCAACCCATACTGATGTTATTCAGGCTGGGGAAGCTGTTTTAACTGTATTTTCTTGTTTTCTGTATTCTTGATACTCTGGCATCTGGAGCATCTCTGAGTGGGAAGGGGCTCTCCATACTAGGAGTAGCTAATTCTGAGAGCCAATGACTCCTAGGAAAGGAGCATGCCTTTCCTATGCAAACCAATGAATCCAGAGCCCACACTCTGAACCACTTCTTCTCTCTGGTTCTTACATTCCAGCAAGCAATATTTCTCTGCGACCCGGGGCAAGGTATAAGACAACCAGGGATAGCTTCTAAACCCCAGAGAGCTTGCTGAAATTATTCAATCTTGCCAGTCCTAAATCTGTTTACCCTTCTTTGCCTTTTCCAAGGAAATCACAATAAAAATTCATGGCCATGTTTTTCCTCTCGGTCCCTTCTGCCTCCTGACTGCCCTTGGTCCTTCCCCATGTAGTCCTGCATGGTATGCCATGCCATGTCTCCTGCTTTTTGGGAACTGTGAGTATAACAGCTTCCTTCATGATATTCTTTTCCATGTGTGCATATCTCATCATATCTGATTAAAACAAATCCTAGGTATTTTAAGAACAGGTGCACAAATCTTTCTGAAAGGGGTGGATATAAATACTTTAGGCTTTGTAAGCTGGAGCCTTAGCCAGTGCATAAATGAATGGGCAAGAGGGTGTTTCAATAAAAACCTTATTTAAAAAACAGACAGTAGCCAGGGTGGGCTCATGGGCCATTGCTTGCTGACCCTTAATTTATAATATGGATCATTAATTTTCCATGTTAATGTATGCACTATGATTTGAAGAACTCAAAGGATACGAGTATCTAATTCAGAAACTATAATTTCTAATTTATAAAAAGTACATAGGATTGTTCAGAAAACTCAATTAATGGAATTATATGACAGACTTAGTTTTTCATTTACATTTATTAGGTTTGGAATCCATCAGCCTCTCTGGAAGCAGAGAGAAGGGTCCTTCTAGCATCCCCAATGTGAGGATAAAATAATGGGTTGGTTGGTTTGCTGCCAGTCAAAAAGAGCAGGAGCAGCCATATATATATATTTTTTTTTTTCTAAACCCAGATGTTCTCTTAGAGAAAAATGATTAGTATTATAAGAGAATTTATGTAAATTACTGCATAAAACATAAATATGGAAAAAGTAAGTCGCTTTTCTCTAGGTCTAAAATCTTGGAATCGAAAACAATATTATAATATGCCAATTATTTTTAAAATGAAAATTCAATCCAATTCCAACCAGAATTCCAAGCTTAAGGTTTACATGGCAGAATAAACTGCCCCAAAGGTGCTTGGGTGGTTCAGTTGGTTAAGCGGTTGCCTTCAGCTCAGGTCATGATCCCAGGGTCCTAGGACTGAGCCCCACATTGGGCTCCCTCCTCAGTGGAGACCCTGCTTCTCCCTCTCCCTCTGCCTGCCATTCTGCCTACTTGTGCTCTCTCTCTCTCGGTCAAATAAATAAAATCTTAAAAAAAAAAAGAATAAAATGACCCAAAATAGTGAAAAAATTTTGGAAAAGAATACCATGAAAGAAGTTCCTTAACAGAAATTATAGTATATGGACTACCAGAGTTAAGGTAACAGGATGAGTGACCACATGGATTGACAGAGTCTGGAAACAGATCCAAATATATTTGGGAATTTAATATATGGCAACTTTGGCATTTTTGTTCATTGGGTAAAGAATGTTTTATTCAATAAATGTGCTAGAGTAACTCATTCTTGATTCAGAAGAAAGCAAGACTAGATTCTTCCCTATTATGTATAAAAATTTTAAATCAATTAAAAGACCTATGAACAGAATATTAAAAAGAATATAGGGACATATTCCAGTAACTAGGTACTCCAGGAGACCTTCCAAAGTGAAAGAGGACTCCTATCAGCCATGAATGCATAATAATATAAACATTTTGTGTGGCAGAATATTCTGTAAACAAAGTCATAAAGCAAATGATATAACGGGAAAGACATACACATATGTAAAAATACATGTCCCTAATCTTAACCACAAAGAATGCTACACATTGATCAGAAAACTGAAAAAAAAATCAACAGAAAAATGGGCCAAGTATGGGAACAGGCATGTTGCAGAAGGGGAAATACAGCTGGCTAACTAACAAATGACAGGATGAAAGTTAAAACAAGACACCCTTTTCCACCCTTCACAGTAGAAAAGCAACATAAAGCCACCACAAAAACGTTCAGTGCTAGCAAGAGTGAAGGGAGATACCTCGTTTCACAAATCGCCATGCAGAAATGGGTCTGAAAAAGTCCTGAAGTTACTGAATTAAAGACACACAGGTACTGGCACAGCAAATCCACTCTGGGAACACTGACTTAGAGAAATAAAAACACTAGTATCTAAGATCACAGGCATACGGTTGTTTATTTTAGCATTGTTAGTAGTATTGAAAACAAGCAAAACACAAAACCCAAGAAAACCCAGAATAACCATTCATACAGGACACATCACTGTAGGCTGTGGAATAAAATATTGAGACTCTACTCATGAGTCAATGTTCTGAGAAACAAGTGATTTGAGAAGCATCATATGCATTTGACCTTGATGCATTTTGAAAGAGCACAGGGAAAGCAAGGAGGGGACAGAAGAGGACGTAATCTTTATTACATCAGTGAGATCTGAGATGGGTGAAGAAAACTCTTAAGTTCTCTCTCTGTATCTTTGCACTGTTTCTTTCATAGGGATAAACACATCTGACTTCTGTAATTAAGAAAACGAATAGAGGAAAGGGAGCCCGTGGAGCAATGAACTAATGATGAGCAGATGTGGAGACCAGGCTACGTAGGAAGTAAGCGAAGGGACTAGAGGGGGTTGGCTTGGAGAGACCAAGGCTCCAGGAGGAGTGCCCCCCTTTAATCACGTGGGGTCCTGGGGAACTGGACTCCTCCCCCGGCTTCTCTGAGGCAGAAGGAGGAGCCTGAAAAGGAAGCTGTGGTGCGCATCTCAGCTTGATGAGCGAGCACAGACCGATTTGCCTGCAGCCCAGAGGTGATGCCCTTGCCAGGTCCTTTGCGCCCTCCACCCCCCATCCCTGCTACCCCATGCAAGCCACGGCACACTGGGGAAGCTGTACTGGGCTCAGCCCCTCACCAGGTACCTTGGGCAATGTCGTCCTGTCTCTGCAGGCAGGGCCGCTCCACCTTGTGGCTGGGTTGGGGCGGCTCTCGCTCTGGCTGTTTGGGGCACCTGCCCTCGTTGAACACATGTGGCAGGTTGGCTGTGTGCACTTGGCGGAGCTGCTCATAGTCACTCAGAGCGGCGGTCAGGTCCCAGTTTTTGCCTATGGCCAAGAAATGACAATATTAAGGATCTCATTGTAGAAAAAAACTGTGCGAGCTTTGCGCAGTGGCAGTATATCCTAGCCAAGGAGGTTTATCCCAGGAGTGATTATTGCTGATTGAAAAAAACTGTGCAAGAAGGGCGGCTCCTCAGCACGCTGAGTAATGAACTTTCCACCAGTAATGCTCGTATTTTCAGAGGGGTAAATGGCCTGATGTGTAAGTAGAGGTTCACACCTGTGACTGATGTCCATCCAAAGTATGTGACTGTATTTACTCTCATCGCCTTCAGCTTCATGCACACACGTGTCAAAACTTTATATCCCTAATTATCCTGCTATCCTCCACCCCTTTGAAAAATCAACTTGTAGAGCTAGCTTATTCTCTGAGGGAAGCAAAACATAAACTAAAAAAACAAACAAAACAAAACCCAAAAGACAAAAACAAAAACAAACAACAACAACAAACCCAAAACAACCAATAAAAAAATACCCCAATTTTCTTTAGGCTTTTGCTTATAGTTTTAGTTCTCTTTTTAAGGTTCATATGGAAAAAGCAGTAGCTTGGGAGTCATTCTCTGTGTAAGAGACTTAGTAGGAAGCAGTCTTCAGTCCTCTGACCCTGAACTGGGTGAGATGCTCCTGGGGACTGGGGTCCTGGCCTGGGACAGCTCTAAACAGGGCCCCTGGGCACGGAGATGGGTGCAGGGTGTTGAAGGGGACTGTTTGCAACACCAGGGAGAGCTGTTGTGGGGGCTGGTACTCCGTGGGGCTCTAATTCTGAGTCTGAGTCAACGGCCTTCTAATGGAGGGACAGAGACATTGCACACTGTGTCCCATTTATCAGGCATCATGAGCTTTTTGAAGACAAAGAATTAAAAGCCTTGCTTTCATTTTAAAGAGCAAATAAAATCTTACCCTCTCCTGGTTATTCGAAGTGCAGGTATTAACAGTATTGACCTGAATTATGTGTATATATACATCATGAGGCTTTGAATGTGTAAAATAATATCGGGACATCCTTTTTTTTTTTTTGGTTCCTTCCACATCTAGTGCAGACTTGATACTCTCAGTCATCCTACAGCCATTCGTAATTTAATCACATTCCCCCCGCCCTTCCTAGTCAGCTAACAAAGACGCAATAGTTGCATCTTTGCACCATCTCAGGGGGTAAGAAAAGCAAACTAATCTATCTGGGTCACACCAAAAAAACCAGCAGGAGCTGGTGTTTTTGTAAGTGATAATAAATAGGGGGTCCTGGTGTAATGCAGCCCGATTATGGTTAGTAGCGGAAGTGGAGGGTGGTGGTTGTGGCCATGGGCCTGGGGTGGTGGCAATAACAGGGCTGGTTTGGGGAAAGGAAACTGAAGCAGAAATGTCAGAACATACTTGTGCTCTTACATGGGACTAATAATCACAGTGCACACATACTACCCACATGATCAAAACCTGGCATTTTCAAGTCTAAGGGATAGTGACTATCAAATGGGCATCAGTGTTCCAAGAAGACAAAGAGAATGCCCTCCCTTTAGGGAAATGATGTCTTAGCAGGGGTGATAATGTGAGAAGAACCCTGCTCTAAGGCATGGCCGGGCTCTAAGGCAATCCTCAGAGGAGGGTCAAAGCAGTGTGGAGGAGGAAGGTCAAGGAGAGGGGCTGGAGGAAGAACATTCCTGATGCCAGTTCCTATCACAAAATGCAGACATTCCGGCATGCAAGTGTGTATTAGCAGTAACATCGGCATGACGAATTCTGGTTGTGAAGAGGGATGGGACAGCAGGGAAGCATCTCATGTGGGGGCACCTGAGGAGCTCCAGGTGCAGCCAGGGGTATCATCGTCCCCAACAGGGAAAAGGCACTATTATGGTGTATCACAGACAGAAAGTGACACATAGCCTGATTATGGCATTTACCTGCAGTTAGTTCCTCATTTGCTCTATCACAGCGTTTGCAATGTGGACCCTCTAATCTGTCCACCCCCACCCACCACTGAGTTGCATGTCCCATGCAGGGCTGCCCAGCACACAAAACCTGGTCCTGGCAGAGCTGTAGACCCCAATCCTGTTGGCAGGGCACTGTTATGGGGAGCCAGCCCCTTCCCGCCCCACTGTGCTTCTTATGCCCAGTGGAAAGAGCTCTCCTGCTGCATCTGTCTATTCCCCACCCTTCTCAGAACACCCATCCACTATTCCCACTATAAGGTATTTGGGCCCAAGTGTGAGAGCAGGCCCCCAAGGGCCAGTGCTGCAGCTTTGTCCTTCAGGACAAGGGTGTGCTCCCACTCACGCATCTGTTAGTGGATCAACTTGGATACACTGACGAGGCATGTGTCCCACCACTGGGGAAGGACTGTGCGTTCTGGGACTCCTCACTGCTGATTCTCTGGCTTGCTTGTGACTCCCCTGCATTCTCCTGTTGTTGCCCCATACTCATGCTCACTTTGCTACACACCTGCCCTGTATTCTTAACCAGTCAGCATCTGGTTCTCCTTGTGCTGCATCTCATCACAGAAATTCAATAACCATTAAATGAGAATGAAGAGGGAAGAGAGGAGGGGCGGTGGCACTGTCCACAAAAGCTTAGCTCCCAAACACTCCCTTCAAAAGTTTTAAAGAATTCCTCAAGGAGTCAGTACTTCAGTGTCCATGCATGTGGAAAGGCCATTGACATGGGAAGAAAACAAGACAGATGACAGACACATTCATCAATTGTTGAGGGAGTCAGAGCCCCTCAAGATGGCTTCCCACTCTGTACAATTCCCAAGATGCAGGTCGGGAAGACCAGGGTTGTAAATGGTGATTTATAGATGCGTGGACTGGGAAGGTCTTTGTGGTTAGCTTGGTATTGACAGGTTGTACAGATTGGACCTAAAAACAGGAAATCTAGGGAATAGGGATGGGGTGGGTTCCTGGCCTGGAAGTGGGCTTTGGGGGGTCTGAGATCATATGACTCAAGCTCTCCTTTCTTTTCCATTCCGAGTCTTGAAGAGTTCTAACGGATGTCACCCAGATTCAGGAGGAGCGGGAAGGGCCCAGAGGACCACAATGGCCTCACCACCACAATGGATGGGCCGAGGCTCAGATGGAATCGATAGGCTGAGTGATCATGGTGGCCATGGGCTGTATGTGCCTCTGAAGCCGGGACACTCTTTTCAAGGAAGGAATTGGTCCAGTGGAACAGTCAAGAACACAGGCTTTGGGCCTGGGTCCAGCCCTGGCTCCACCTTGTAGCTACTTCTGTGAGAGAGAATATAACATTTCACCACGAAACCTCAGATTACTTCTCTGTACAACTAGGGAGAGTAAAATCCATCTAATGGGAATTCTTAGGAGGATTAAGTGAGACTAGGAGGTCATGTTGGTAAAGTTCTTAGCACATAGTGGTTGGTGTTATGATCATTCATTGTTAAGTTTCTGCTATGTCTAACTTCTGTCGTGATTGAAATCCAGCTAGTAAGTGGCAACTGAGATTCAAATCCGGGTCTGTCAAGCTTTTGAGGCTATAGTTCCTTAGAACCTGGTCTATAAAGCAGAGATGCAGGAGATCACAGGAAGATGTGAAATGGGAACTGACTAAACTCAGGGGAAAAAGCAAAAAAGAGTCAGAATCCTTTCTGAAATGAAGTTAAATTGTAAGAGAGCAAAGAAAAAACAGACCACAGATAGCACAATAAGGACTGTAAAAATGAAAAACAGGGGCAGCTGGCTGTCTCAGTTGTTTAAGTGTCCGACTCTTGATTTTGGCTCAGGTCATGATCTCAAGGTCATGGCATCAAGACCATTGTGGGACTTCACACTCAGTGGGGCATGTACTTGAGGATTCTCTTCCTCTCCCTCTGCCCCTCCCCTTACCTGTGCTCTCTTTCTCTAAAATAAATAAACAAGTATTTACAAAAAAAATGAAAAATAAAGTGGAAAAAGTGAAACAAAAATAAAAACTTACAGAGAAATGGTAGGTATAGAATACAGGTGAAAGGCATACAACATACGCATAACTGGAGCCTAAAATAAGAAATCTAAAATAGAGGTGCCTGGGTGGCTCAGTTAGTTAAGTGACTGCCTTCGGCTTGGGTCATGATCCTGGAGTCTTGGGATCGAGTCTGGCATCGGGCTCCCTGCTCAGCAGGGAGTCTGCTTCTCCCTCTGATGCTCTCCCTCTCTCATTTTCTCTCTCGCTCTCAAATAAATAAATAAAATCTTAAAAAAAAAAGAAATCTAAAATAATGGAAAAAAAAAGAATTTAAAAACTATCTTAAAAAATCAAGCTTTTGATGCAAAGATTTGATTCCATATATTGAAAGGCACACTGCATAAAAGGAAGTTCTCTTAGTATAATCAATACCAAGATATATCCTTATAAAATTATTTTGTATTGAATAATATATATATTTTTATATTGAGTATATTTTTTATCTGAATATTTAAGCAAAAAATGAAGAAAATCAGGCTGTTAACATACTTCTTGGCAACCACATTCAAAGCTTGAAGTTAGTGGGGTCACATACAAGATACTGAAAGAGAGAAAGAAATGTGGGCTAAGAAATTTTTATACTCATAGAGGCTATCCTTTCATATACAGAGGCTGCAGACAAACCATTTTAAACGTGTATGAGTCCAGAAGCTACTACTTAAATAGATCTTTCTTGAGAAAACTACTAGAGGATGGGCTCCAGCTAGTCAAGAGATGAATGGGAGTATGGCAAAGGGACAGCCAGGCAATAGTAAATTTATTTAACTGTACAACTATGAAAAAGCAAAGGTGCAGATACAATTGCAAGAGGAGAAGGTCAATAGATTGCTAAGCAAAAATGGTACAGTCAACAAAATGGTAGAAGGCAGAAAGTAGAATCAACTCACAGTTCCCTTAGCTATGCTACATGGGAGCACAAAATAATAATATTTAAAGTTGAAAGATTAAATACAAATACATAAACATTTTTAATAGTACAGAGGTGAATGCCAAAACCAGATAAAAGTTATACTACTGATTTAACTGGATGGGAGATGACAGAAAAAGAGAGGAGGGAGGAAGAAGAAGATACAAGCTAATTTTTTTTGGGGGCAGATTGTAAGAACTAATATTGTCTAAAGAAAAAGGAAAACAGGGGCACCTGGGTGGCTCAGTGGGTTAAGCCTCTGCCTTCAGCTCAGGTCATGATCTCAGGGTCCTGGGATCGAGTCCCACATCAGGCTCTCTGCTCAGCAGGAAGCCTGCTTCTCTCTCTCTCTCTCTGCCTGCCTCTCTGCCTACTTGTGATCTTTCTCTGTGTGTCAAATAAATAAATAAAAAATCTTAAAAAAAAAAGAAAAAAGAAAACAGGATGTTACACAAAGGTAGAATTTTAAAAAGTAAATGACTAGATAAAAAATGCAACTTTTCTAAATATCAGAAATATATTTTAAATAAGAACCTAACAAAATATATTGAAAGACATTTGCAATATTTATATATAAAAGTAGAAAACACAGTATGATAGAATTAAGAACCACCATATCTGTCAGAGCAATACCTTTAAACAGATTTAATGCAACTATTTAAATATGAGGTTTTTCATATTATCTTACAAAGCAAAGTCTAACTATTTGCTGTATATATGAGATCTATCTAGAGCAAAGTGATTTAGAAAAGTTGCAACTAACAGGGAAGGACAGTGCTCTATCAGGTTTACCAGGCAAAGATAAAACAACAAAAACAAAAAGCAATATAGGAGACATGGTCTTATATCAAACAAAGTAAAGTTCAGGCCAAAAAGCATTATTTAAGATGAGGAAGGCCACTTTATAACCCTAAAGGGTTCAAATAATGCAGATGTATTAATCATGCTCTTTCTTTTCTGTAGTTTTGAGGGCTTGCTGACCCAGGAGGGACTGCCCTACTCAGGGCTATCTGATTCTTTGTGATAGCAAACTACCTCCCTGAAAGTGTGTCTTTTATGTGCAAACCAGCCAATCCGAACCCCTCACCCCAACCACGTATGATCAGGCTTTCGTAGTCAGGGCAAATGCTCCCCCATGCTGATCTCCCAGAGCCAGGTACAACTTGGGACAGACTCTCCAGCCAATCTAGCCAATCCTAAAACTACTTACTCTGCTTACCCTGCCTTACTTCTTCCTTCCTGCAGAACCCACACTAAAGATTCTTGCTCGTATTTTCACCATTCCCTGTGTCTCCTGACTGACCCTGCTACTCCTCTGTGTGGCCCTCGTGGCCTGCCTCCTGTTCCTAGCAACCATTTTCCTTTGTGACACTGGTTTCCATGCCTGTGTCTTACCACACCTGATTAGAACAAATCTCAGACACATATTAAAACAGAAGACATAAGAAGTATGAATATATGCATACCAAATAGAAAAGTAGAAAATTTTACAAAGCGGAAATTGCCATGAAACACTGGACTTTACTATTAACAAGAGAATGCCCTAAGTAGCAAGATAGATTATAATGTGGGAACAAACAGCCTCCAGCCTCTTGAGGCCATTACAATGAAGGCTTGCTTTTTGCTCAAGCCATGAGTTGGCTGAAGGTTGGCTGAGCTCTGTCACATCTTCTCACTTCGTGATTCAGGAGGACAGAGCAGTCAGTATTAAACACTTCCTATCAGTATGACAGAGGGACAAAAATCCCTGGACTATCTCCCATTAACAATCAAATACTCTGGCCCAGTAGTGACCTCTGACTTCTGTTCCCAACCCACTGCTCAAACTAGGCACAGGGTCCCATCCAACCACAGGAGCCAGGAGGGGCAGTTCTCCCATGTACCCACAAGGGGGAGTTAGACAGCGGAACATTGTCCTTGAACAGTGCTAATGACTACCAAGGGATGTAAAATTAACATACACACTCACACAAAATAGCCTGGGGATGCCTGGGTGGCTCAGCTGGTTTAGCATCCGCCTTCAGCTCAGGTCATGATCCCAGGGTGCTGGGATTGAGTCCTGAATCAGGGTTCTTGCTCAGCGGGAACCCTGCTTCTCCTTTTGCCTGCCACTCCCTCTGCTTGTGTTTTCTCTCTCTCTCTCATTCTGACATATAAGTAAGTAAATAAAATCTTGAAAAAATTGCATAAACAAAAACAAGTTATATGACATAATGGAAGGAAGTATTTAATCATGCAATTCCATAACTGCAACTAAAAGATAAAATAATGAGAAATAGGGGCTCCTGGGTGGCTCAGTCATTAGGCATCTGCCTTCGGCATAGGTCATGATCCCAGGGTCCTGGGATTGAGCCCCATATTGGGCTCTCTGCTCAGTGGGAAGCCTGCTTTCCCTCTCCCATTCCCCTTGTTGTGTTCCTATTCTCGCTGTCTGTCAAATAAATACATAAAATCTTTTTAAAAATACTGAGAAATAAATTTAAAAGAAATATGTAGAGCATCTATGTGGAACACTTACACTGTCTCTCAAGGCACAAAGCTGGACTGAACACACTATGTTCTTAGTATGGCAGGCTCAATATCATCATTTCTTCCTCATCTAACTTAAAAATTTAATATGATCCCTATAAGAAATATAAGCAGACAAGCTGAGTGTAACATTCATTTGAAAAACTAAGCGAGAATAACCAGGGACCCTCTGAAACAAAGGAGCAGTCAGGAGGGAGGGGCACTCACACACAGGCAACTGACTCTCCTGTTTATATGAACAACAGAATAAAGCCATGGAACATAATGGAAGTCCCAGAGAGGCTGAAATACATATGCAATGTCAAAACAGACATACTGATCTAGGGAATGGCCTGCATTTTGCATCACACACCAGGAGTCATCTCTGAGGCAGGTCAGATGCTGAGTAAATCTTAAGTCTAAGGAAGGAGCATGCATGCAGGAGGACTAGTGTGGATGGGGTAGGGGGCGGGGCAGGGGGGAAGAAGCAGCAGATCCACCATGATGGTGCCACTGAGGTCCTCCCTGAACTGACTGGCAGCACAGGAAAAGGGATGGCCCTTCAGACGAATTTGCATTATAGTAAAGGGCCAAGACATAAAGAATGCATTGCATGGAGGTGCTGCCCCCAGTTAGGGAGAGCCTCAGATGAAGTGACTTCCTTCCCCTGGGGGTCACACCAGAAGAAATAGTCAGTTGTGAGTCATCAGCAGTGTCACTCTCTGCTCCCCACCCTGGCAGGAGTGCCTGGACCCCCTGACAAAAGGATCTGAGCACAGGAGCAAATGCCACACCCTCTGTTTTCTCCAGAGTCGGGAGTGCAAGCATATGTGGTTTGCCCAGAAACCAGTAAGGAGGAAAATAGATTAACAACCCAGAAGTACAAGTAAAGGACATGAACAAAGATTTCATTGAAAAATAATTATAAATGGCTCTTAAATATATGGAAAGATGGTTAATTTCACTTACAAAAGAAATGCAAATCACAAATACACCAAAGACGGCTCCCAGGTGGCTCAGCTGGTTAAGTGTCTGCCTTCAGCTCAGGTCATGATTCCAGGGTCCTGGGCTGGAGTCCCCACATCAGGCTCCCTGCTCAGTGGGGAGTCTGCTTCTCCCTCTGCCCCCCACTCCACACTTGTGCTTATTCTCTTTCTCTCTCCCACACAAAAATAAATAAAAAATGTTTTTTTAAACCCTAAAACCAAAAAAACAAATACACCAAGAAACCATTTTACACATATCAAAGTGGTGAATGCAAAATTTGGCAACCCACCTGGTTACCAAGTTTGTTGGTAAACAGGCTCGCTCATCCCCTGGCTGCTAAAAGTACAGAATGATATGACCCTCACACAAGGCTATTTCCCAGTATTCATCAAAATCACAATGCATTTATCCTGTGAACCAGCCACCCCACTTCTGGGCTTTTGTCCTAGAGAAATACCTATACACATAAAAGGAGGTATGTACAATATAGTCATTGCAGCATCATTTCAACAGCAAAATAATGGAAATGAGCTAATTGTCCATGTATGGGAGAATATTTAAATAAACTACAGTACACTCCACTTATCATAATATGCTAGTGCATGAAACAATGACGAAGCTGCCATGGAACGATGCACTCTAGCACACATCTGGGAGTGAAATAAGGAAGGTGTTAAATATTCATAATCCTGCTTTTGAGTAAGGACAGAATAACGTATACATACATTCTCTCTCTATGTTAATATACACAAATAAGTGCGTGCTTACATCTGCGTATACGAAGACCAGAAGGGTAAATAAAAAAGTAGCACAAGTGGTGACCAAGAGTGGGGGACAGGGGACGGGGGCAGATATGATATTGTCAATGTCTTCCTCTTTTGAGTTTTTGAACTATTTGAATAAATCAGTTATAGAAAACAAACTGAATAAAACTAAATGTCTAAATTTTTTTAAAGTATCTTCATTGTTTAAACAATATCTGAAGTGTATCCCAGTGAGAACTTTCCCTTAATATGTAGGGTGCCATAACTACAGAATTGGAAGTCCTCATCTCATTTCCATTGGCAGCAACAATTCTGAATTTCCTGGCTATTAAATACAGATGGAAATAGAAAGAACCAGTTGAAAGAACTGGACCTCTTAGCTAGCTGATATTTGTAAGGCTGTTTTAATTAGTTTATTTTTATAGAAATGTGGAGAAGGAAATCAGCCCAAAGGCTTGCTCAATTAATCTTCCAATAGGTTGTAGTTCACCAGATGCTTGTGCAAATATAACAGATATGATAATAATATAACAAAATTATATGACTGATATTTTGATATTTTTGATGTTGAAAACTTAAAAAAGACATTGGTATTATTGCATTCTATTGACAGCAATAGAGGCTGGTACGTGTGGCAAATTTAAACAAATGTTGAAAGAGAAAATATATTTGTGCACAATCACTCTTTGACCCATGGCAAAATGGTTTTTGTGATCCACTTTCTACTGAAGCAGCTCTTTTCAAGATTACCAACAAGCTTGGTGTAGATAAATCCAAGGTCATTTCTCTGTCCCCCACCAATAAAACTCTCTCTCCTCCTTAATTTACTCTCCTTTTTTGCGGGGAGGAAACGGGAGGGATCTAATATACAACACAGTCACTGCCATTCTCTTACTTCTAAGATATCGCACTCCCCTAGTCATCTTTTTTTTCAATGGCTGCTCTACTCCTGTCCTTTTAACAGCACCTCTTCCTCTTTCATTAAATCCCTAGATGTTTTCATTCCTCAGTATTCAGATCTGGGTCAAACTCTGTTAGGAGGTATTTGAAAGACCTTTTTACTTCTGACTTAAAGGAATGCAGACTTAAGAGGAGAGCTGACCTGTGCTATTATTCCCTGTTCTTACTGACTGGAATGCAGACATATTACCTGGAGCTGTGGCAATCATCTTGCAAACATGAGGTAAAAAGCATAAAAAGCTCAAGTGCTAAGAATGCTGAGTGAGGGGGCGGGGAAAACCTGAATAAGAATCTGGACAGATTACTGCCAGCTACCCCCCAATTAATACAGAAAAAAGACAGGGGAGGCCTACACTGGGAGTTAGGCATGAGTCTGACAGGATACCCAGGACGGGATATAACTTGAGACTTAGAGGATGATCAGAGGTGCTCTCATTTAGGCTGAGACATGAAAGAAGTATGAAAGCTATTCTGGCAAAGAATCAGGAGCAGGAGGAGCAGCGGAAGTAGGCTGGGAAGAGGACAGCACATGGATAAACCTGGAAGTGAAATGCCATTAAGGCAATGAAGGTAGTTAAGGCAAATACAGTGCCGAGAGGAGCCAGGAGAGGCTGCTTGGGGAGAGAGAGGTGTTGGACAGAGTGCTCCTTGGAGCATCTTGTGAAGTATGCGCTGGGGTTTGGACTCTATCCCAAGGGCAAACATGAGTCACTGAAGCATTGACAAAGAAGTAGGGCTTGATCAAATTTTTATTTTCGAAAAAGAAAGTATTTGCATTAAAAAATTACTCTGGCTAAACAGCAGAAACTACATTAGAATTGGGGAAGCTGGAGGCAGAAAGAACATTAGGAGAGACCTGTAGCAATATAGATGAGAATCTAGATGGCCTGGCCCAGTGACAGTGAGGATGGAGAATCAGGGGCGGGGGGTAGTGGTGGTTCTCCTCAGTGCAGGACTGGAGGGAGAGGGAGAGGTGAAGGCAGGTGTCTAGGATCTTGCAGACTGCCCAGGAAATGGCTGGGTTATGGTAATCCACATCTGGAAGATTACTCAGCCATTAAAAGAATGACTTTGCATATACAACTGATTTGAGGGGATTTCAGTGAAGTACTGTTGAGTGAGAAAAGCAGTATGATGACAGTGTGTGCAGCATAATCACCTTGGGCAACACAAAGCAAACATAGCTCTGCCTGATCCACATCCAGCACCATCATGCCTTAGCATCCAAGTCAATTTTGCACCCGCCCTGCCCACCCCCCGCTCTGCCTTTGCACACCCTCGCTCATCCCAGGGGAGAAGTGTGAGTGAATGCTCCTGCAAGTCCCTTCTTAGTAGAGTTCTGGCAACAGACTCCAAGGAGAAGCATTCATGCAAGACTGATTGGAAGGCTGAGCACAGGCTGGCTTTCTATGGGGGCTTGCAAGCAGATGCCTGGCCAGAGAGCAGATGCAGACTGGCTGTAGCTTTGGGGCAAACTCCTGAGAAGCACATGCTTGGCAATCCAGCTGCCAGGGTAGGGAGGGTGCTTCGTGACTCGAGGCTGTAAGGACTTCCAGTGAGCATCAGTGAGCCTCCAACTATGAGCACAGCTTCTCCGATTTCAAGTATTTCCTCTGGTCTATAAAACTCTGTTTCCGTTTCCTACTTGAAATACCTAGAATGACCTCTTTCTTCTTTATCAAATGCTGATGGATCAGAATTTGGTACTGGAAATTGTTCCAGGAAAGCAGAAAGACAAAGATGAGTTCTCTGATGGTGTAGAAAAGCAAACAGCTGTTATCAGCAGACACTGTGATGCAAAGATGGGATCTAAGGAGTGCGGTGGGTGAACCCCCTTGACTGTGCTGGGGAGCATGCAGGAAAAATCCTGATCAGTAGGACAACGAGCAGAAAAGACTGAGCTTTGAAAGCTGGATGGGATCCTGAGAATACTTAGTGGGCTCTGATGAACCTGGGGTCCTTGACTCTCCAGTTGCCCTGAGCTTACTGGACCAACAGAAGCAGCCCCTCCTCCCTTGACCAAGACCAGTGCCTGCCCTCCCCCATTATCTGAAGACCTGGCAATGACCTCTTCTGAGCAGATGTGTTTCAGGGAGATGTCCAGTTTTAAAACCCAGGTCTCATAAAAGTTTTCAGATTTATAACTAGGAAGATGGCCTAGGAGAAAGTTCCACATATATCAAAAGAATTCTAAGGTTTTTGCTGGTAAAAATCTAGAGTGCCTAGGATTAGATTTTACAAATATTAAACTGAGAATTGACCAAATGTGCCAATGGCAGAAGCAAAAGACTCTGGACTCCGGGAAACAAATAGAAAGGAAGGGGGGTGGTGGGATCGGATAACTGGGTGATGGCCATCAAGGAGGGCACGTGATCTGATGAGCTCTGGCTGTTATACACAACTAATGAATCACTGAACACTACATCAAAAACTAATTACGTACTATATGTTGTCTAATTGAACCTAATAAAAAAAAGGTGCAGAGTGTGGATGTGAAGGTCTGGGTGCTGGGCGATGGCAAGGGGAGCAGGGCAGGTGTCATGGGAGAAGGTGTTACAAACTCCCCAAGTGGAGTCTGCAAGGGGCAGGATACAAGATATGGTTTGCATATTTTCTCCCTTGCTTTGTTATTTATCAATAGGTATATATGAATCAACTCATGCCATTCTTCCTTGTTATATGGCAGAAAGTAGGCTAGGTGTGATTACGCTCCTAATTTAATCTTCAAGTTATAGTTTACTGAAGATAAGTCATTATCTCAACCAGGTGAGGAGGAATGAACACAACTCAAGGTGGGTTTGGGACTTATGGGACTTTGTACCTCCTGCAGGTGGTGAGAAGTGAGCACATCTTCAGTTGTATGGGGCATTGGTGGGATGTGGTGTTATTGTGGTTGCTTGTTTAAGTATGGATCAAGGATATGTATGGATGAGGATACGAGAAAAAGGATAGAGAGTGCCAGAGAGTCCGCTGCCAACTCAATCACTGCCTTCCCTACACTTCCCTTTTTCATTTTCCTCTGCAAAGTGGGGCAGAAGCCAGAAGTGACAAAAAAAAAAAAAAGCCAGAAGTGACACTTCCCAGAACTGCTTTCCTGATAAGTCCTAGGTTCTAAAGGAGAAGCACTGATGCAAGGAAGAAGCCATCACACTCCAAGGCCAGCTGTGAACACACACAGCTCCAAGGGTAGCTCTGGGGAATCTCATAGTAGCTGTGAGTTCCAGCTGCCTTGTGCTTGGCATAGCAGGTAACAACAGCAGCAGCCTGGCCCCTCTGACATTCCTAAGGTTGACGGTGACTCCCTACAAACCTGCTTCTCTGTGGCATCCCTGACCTTTGCTCCATCAACCCTTTCAATGGTGATGTAAACCTCTAAGTGCCTGCATTAAAATCCATCTCACTTGCAAACCTCAAGTTTCTCAGGTGTTCCCAAGAGAGCTCTGGCTGCATTCATGCATGTGTATACATCTGTCCCTCTCTCTGTGTTTAATATATATTACATATGTATCTGCGGTTGATTATTTGAGTTTGGAGAAAAATATGGAAAGACATAATAGGTTGTTAATATGGGTTTCTAGTAGTTGGTGGTGATATGCATAGAATGGAGAAGGAGGGGGTAGGGCAACACAAGCAAAAAAGAGGATTTTCTAGAAACAAATGATACATATGTTATGATCCCATTATGCAAAATTATGTATCTGTGTGTATGTGGATGAACATACTAAAATAAAGAAAGGTAGATGAGGCTAGAGTAGACATTCTGCAGGAATTCTGAAGAATGAGGCTGTATTGGTCCATCCTATACCTTCTCTGGGGAGGAAGTCTTGCAGCCAGTTACTATTTCATGATTGTCAACTAACTTTCTATTATGCTAGGAGCAAATCTAATTGGCCAGCTTCTTTCCTCCGATGTAGAAGGACCACGGAAGAGCAGGGGATGGAGAGAGACCAGAGAGAATACGCAGCAGGTGGACACTGGCAGGAGCGATCAGCCTCAGCTTTGACACTTCACTCCTTTAAAATGAACTGACTTAAAAAAGAATGTAAGTATAGGGGTGCCTGGGTGGCTCATTGGGTTAAAGCCTCTGCCTTCAGCTCAGGTCATGATTCCAGGGTTCTGGGATCAAGCCCCACATCAGGCTCTCTGTTCCGCGGGGAGCCTGCTTCCCCTCCACCCCCGCCTGCCTCTCTGTCTAGCTTGTCAAATAAATAAATAAAATCTTTTAAAAAAGTAAGTATAATTAGCATACCGTGTGATATTGTTCCAGGTGTACAATATCATGATTCAACCATTCTATGCATTTCTCAGTACTCATCACAGTAAATGTACCCTTGATCCCCCTTTGTCTATTTCACCACTCCCTCCTTCCCTCTGGCAGCCGCCAGTTTGTTCTCTGCATTTAAGAGTCTTTTTTTGTTTGCCTTTTTCTCTTTGTTCATTTGTTTTGTTTCTTAAATTCCACATAGGAGTGAAATCATATGGTATTTGTCTTTCTCTGACTTGCTTCACTTAGCATTATGCCCTCTAGGTCCATCCATGCTGTTACAAATGGCAGGATCTCATTTTTTTATGCCAAATATGTGTGTGTGTGTATGTATGTATATGTGTGTATGCATATGTTTGTATGTACATGTATGTGTATGTATATGTGTTTATGTATGTGTATGTATATGTATAGTATACACACACACACATACACACGTCACATCTTCTTTATCCATTCATCTATGGATACGAGTACTTTTGTGACTCCCATAGCTTGGTTGTTGTAAATAATGCTTCAGTAAACATAGAGATGCATGTATCTTTTCAAATTACTGTTTTCATACTCAGCAATGAAAAACTGGGTGCTTTCCCGGTAAGATCAGGAACAAGATAAGGATGTCCACTCTCACTACTTTTATTCAACATAATACTGGAAGTTCTAGCCAGGGAAATCAGACAAGGAAAAAAAAACAGGCATCCAAATTGGTAAGGAAGAATTAGAACTGTTGCCATTTGGTGATGACATGATTCTATACCTAGGAAACTCTAAAGTTTCTACCAAAAACTACTAGAACTGATAAATGAATTCAGTAAAGTCACAGGATACAAAATTAACTTACAGAAATCTGTTGTATTTCTAGGTACTGATAATAAAGTAGCAACAAGAGAAATTAAGAGAACAATCCTATTTACAATTTTGCCAAAAATAATAAAATACCTAGGAATGAACGGAACCAGGAAGGTGAGAGACCCATACTCTGAAAACTCTAAAACACTGATGAAAGTGATTGAAGATGAAATAGACAAATAGATATTCCATGATCATGGAATGGGAGAACAAATATTGTTGACATGTCCATGCTGCCCAATCTACAGATTTAATGCAATCCCTATCAAAATACCAACATTTTTCACAGAACTAGGAGAAATAATACTAAAATTTGTATAAAATCACAAAAGACCCTGAATAGCCAAAACCGTCTTGAAAAAGAAGAACAAAGCTGGAAGTATCACAACCCCAGATTTCAAGATACAAGGCAAATCTAAACAGTGTGGTACTCGCACATAAACAGACACACCGATCAATGGAATGAAATGAATTTAACTTGGAATGAAAGTCTAATTTCTACACATGTGGTGTACATAACTCAAATATTCATAAATTTAAAACATGGCTATGGTGTATCGAATGTTAAGTCCTCCTATGACTGAGGATGGCGTTTTCTACACAAATGCTTCCCAGGGGTGTCCGTAAAGCAGGCACTCAGTCCTGATGTCCTGCGAATTCACCCATGTGGTCAGACGTAGGTGGGTGAGGGTGGAAAGGATAGCAAGTATCAGGCATGACGTTCTGGCCACAGGCCCTCTGTGGGCTTGCTCCGTGACTCTGGACAATTTCTGCTGCTTCTTTGAGCAACCTTAAGGAGAGATGGTTGAAATTCACCTCTGTAAGGTTCTCTCTAAATCTTAAGATTCTGAAAGTTAAAAAAAAAAAAACAAGGGAAGATAGTGGCTTCCACTGTTATTTAGAAGTTTGCTGGAAATAAGGTAAAAACGCCAGTCACAAACTCATTATGGATTTTGGAGAGGGCTGCTGGACCCCCAAATCCAAAATTGACACTCTTTATTATCTGTTAGAATTGCTTAAAGAAAACCCGACTTTACCAAATGCTGGTGAGAATGTGGATCAACTGGAAATCTCATACACTGAGAACGCAATACGGCACGGCCACTTTTGAAACCTGTTCATCAGTTCTTCATGAAGTTGAACATACACTTACCCAGTGATTCAGCAATCTCATTCCTAGGTATTTACTGAAGAGAAATGAGGACTTACGTTCACATGAAAACCTGTATGCATATGTTTATAGTGGTTTTATTCACAAACACTAAAAATAGGAAACAGCTCAAGTTTTTCAGTTGGAAAACAGATTAAAAAAACCCAAAACACCCTGTGGTACCTCCTTACAATGGAATATCACTCAGCAATAGGAACGAATAAACCACTGACTCATGCAGAAATGTGAATGAATCTTAAAGGCATTGGGCTAGCTAAATAACTGTAAAAGAAAAAAAAAGATAAAAGTGCCAGTAACACATACACTGTGGAAATCAGAGTAGGCCATGGGATGTAAGAAATCGAAATGACACTTTATTATATGGAAAAAGTGGTTACTGAGACAAAGGGGTATAGAATTTGGGGATGACACAGATGGCTCGCTACACTCACTGCTGCAACCTGTTACCCCCACCCATCATTGCCTGAGCCCCCTCTTCCCTTCATGTCCCTTCATTCACCCCAGTGACAGACCCCTGTAACTGCACCAATGGCCTCCTGCAGATACTCAGAGGTGATCACTCCTTTCTTCCACACATTCTTCATTTATTATCAAGGACACCACACCCTTTTGATTTGCCCCCTTTATACTCATAGCCCCTTCTGGGTCTCCTTTGCTGGATTCTTCTCATGCTCCTGGCCTCCACTTGCTGAGAGACCTCTAACCCTGGAAGCACTTCTCCTGCCCACCTGTGCTTGCCACCCATCGAGCCCCTCCTGGTGAGTGCCACCTGATAAGTATGCACTGACCTCCCCTGGAATTTTGTCATTGGGCAGCTCTTGATTTGCATATCCAACTTCTGACTCAACACCTCAACCTAGATGTCTTACAAAAATCACTATGTTGAGGCCCTAACAGCCAAGGAGACTGTGTTTGGAGATAGGGTTAAAGAAAATTAAAGGTTAAATGAGTTCCTAAAGGTTGGGACCCCAATCTGATATGGCTGGGGTCCTTACGAAACGAGGAAGAGACCCAAGAAATACCTCTTTCCCTACCCCCCAGTTCCTGACACTTTGTTATGGCTGCTGGAGCAAACTCATACAGGGCTTCCCAGGCCTAACAAGACTTGAGCCAAAGACTTGGGTTTCCTCTAGACTCTGGCTTCATGGAGATCCACTTTTAGATCAAAATCCTTGCTGTCATCTTTGATTCTGTTTTTTCTCTCATACTCCACACCAGCCAAGCCTTTCAGTGTGACTTTAAAATATACACCCTTGATCTAGTCCTGTCTCAGAATCTCTACTATTCCCACACCAGGTAAGCCACATCTCTTGCTGGATTGTTGCAAGAGTCTTCTGGCTCCTTCTACTTCTGTGTGTCCTGAAGCCTGTTCATAGGTCAGCCAGAATGACCCTGGGGAAATGGAAATTTTGTCATATTCCTCTCCTTTTCAACCCCAGAGACTTCCAGGCACTTTTCAACTGAGTCCAGAGTTCTCTCCATCAACCCCCAGACCTTCCCACTCTGGCTCCTGGGCACCCAATGAGGACTCCATGATGTCACCTCCTCTTCCTCTTGGGAATCTAATCACTTTGGTCACCTGGCCAATACTAGTTACCAAAATCTCTGTACTGATTTCTCTTTTACTTCATTATGGTTTCTCTCCTGGGATTACACCTCATCAGAGAGGTTCTTCCTGATCATTCTATGTAAAATACCATGTGTACCCTGGGCTCCAGCAATCCCATTTCTAAGAATATATCCTAGAATATGGATAAAGATATAGAATATCACAGAATGTCTGTGCCTCTACTTTATGCATCAAGTAGCCCCATGAAAAATGTTCACAGCAGCCTGCTTCATAACAGCAGAAATAAGAAACAATCCAAGTGCTTATGGAAAGTAGAATTAACAAATACATGTTGGTCTATTCCAGTGATGGAATGTTATGCAGCAATGGAAAATCAATGGAACTTCATACAGCAATATGGTGGCTCTTAGGAACATACTATTGCTGGAAAGAAGGAAGTTCCTAAAGATTCACACATTCTCAATCTATTTATATAAAGTTCAAAACATCCATTAGTAATGAACGTATTGACTGGCAATGCAGACATCCATGGTAAAGGTCAAGGCCAACAAGAGAATACAAGGAAATACAACCTCCAAGGTGGGGGTTACCACTGAAGAGGGAGGCAATATAATGTAGATAGGAAGCAGAGAATTTAAAAAATGAATTACTTTTACAATCAATTTTGACAGATAGGACTTTTGAAAGCTTTTTAACAAAAATAATGTACTAGTTAGGGTAGGTATGGTAATATGGAGACCAACCCACCCTCATCCCCATTCAGTAACTTAAAGAAGAAAGGTATATTCCTTTCTCATGTAGCAGTCCAGGATGGGAGTCCAGGCCTCTGGTGGCTCCCCTCCATACAGTCATCTGGGGACCCTGGTGCCATCTGCAACATGTGACTCCCAAGGTTGGTGTGAGGGTCCCGGCCCATTCAGCCAGAGGGGGCAAAGGACAGAGGAGCACACACTTGTCCCTTGCTTCACCGTGGTCACTCCTCAAACCTCATTTCCTCAGGAAATGTACATTCAGTTTCAGAAAAACTGAAAGAAGAGATATCACAACATCCCCAGGATTCTCTCGAAGGGGCAGGATCACAAATGACTCTTAGTTCTTCATGTTGTGTTTTCTTAATTTTTTTTTTTCAGTGAGTTCACACTAATGTTAAATTATCCATAGGCCTCCATTGACCTGAATGCCTGGTGGACACGATTTGTTTGCCTAGGTAACTAATTATCTCCTTTTTGGTTTGCTTTTAATGAATATGCATATAGCCAAACATGAAAATAAATCACAGATGCAACTGTTTCAAACAACTGGTTAAATAATACAGAAAAGTAAATGAAGATAGTCAATCTTAGCATCGAGTCATGAGTATTTTGTGTTACTCTGCAAAGATCAGTATTGAAACTACCAATGTCATGGTGATGTACAGGTACTCTGATTAGTTTATTTTTATAATAAAGGGATAAAACAATTCTAAAAAGAAAACTTTCCATTTGGTCATATATATATATCAACTGAATAAGAGGAAGGCAATTTCTGCATATATCAGACACTAACTCATTTACTGATTTAATACACAAATGAAGGATTTTATTGCTGTATGAATACATGTGTGAATATGTACTTACAGTCTGAGAAGTTCTATTTTTGGATCTCACACACTCCAGAGCCTATAAACAGAGCATCAGTTTTAAGTATTTCCAAATGCTTGGGCTCTCTACACTCAGGATGCAATTCATCTAAACAGTGATACCACGGTATGTGATAAACCATTCTCACAGTAGCTGAAGGAATATCTAAACTGTCCAGTCCAAAGCTACAGGGCCGGGATGGTTCCCATGCTGCACTCCAAGGAAAGCCACAGATCCACACTGTGGGCTCCCAGTTCAGGCAGTTGCCCATGGGTGCTGATGATATAGATATGAATGAGGACCCATGTGTGCTTCTTAAGAGGCTGCCAGAGTGAGAGGTAAGACAGGCATGCAAACACCCGTTGTGGACGGAGGTAGAAGAGAAGTATGTATGGAGAGCTGGGGGTCTGCAGAGGGGCCCATGTGCCCCCTTATTTGTGACTGAGGTGTGGAGATTCCCAGAAGAGGAACAGGAAGGGCAATGCAGGGGACGAGCATATACAACGACTCAGAGGATTGCAAAACCACTCTTTGTCCCACAAATTGTACAGATGTGCTGGGGTTCCAGGGAGGTGGGAGCTGATCAAGAAAAAAATAAATGACCATGAAGTGGCCCATGGGAGCTTTGTAGGGTGATGCTTGTATTCAGGGAGTTTCTCATAGGAGGAGCTGTCTCTACTCAGCATGGCAGGAGGGCAGGGGAACTCCCAGGAGAGAGGGGGACAGAGGGGAGGCTTTTGTGTCCAGGTGATGTACTCAGCAGCACCATGGGGAGTCTGGGTCAGAGACTGTCCAAGGGCAGCAGCAGCCTGTGGTCTCATAGCCACAGGCTCTGTCTTATCAATGGCCAACATGCTGGAGGAAGAATAACGGTGAATGCAAAGCAGGAAGGCTCTCAATGCATAAAAATCTGCTTAAGTGGACTATGTTTAAAACAAATGGATGTGTGAAAATTTTGAGTTTGGGCTGGCAGCTTTGGAGCAAAGGGGACTCAGCCTGCAGGGAAGAAACAACCAGCTTTGGAGCCAATACACAGATCTGTGGCTCATTTATAAAACAAGAGGTCAGCAGGGCTGCTCCACAGAGGTTGACCCGAGAGGACCAAAATGATAGTCTCTCAGGCGGAGTTCTAAAAATACACGTTTTGATTTCAAAGTCAGATGGATTTTATAAAAAATATCACTTGTTTTAGAGGACAAATATAGGAGGAATTCAGTGGCTGGTTGTGTCCAGTCACCCACCCTGCCATGGTCCCTGGTGTCCAAGCCACACCATTCCTACTGTTCCTTCCGTGGGGGTGGAGACCTGTCCCCATAAAGCCTCGTGGTGCAGAGAGCAGAGCTAACTTATGGCTCGGTCTTCTCTGCAGCCAAGCCCCAAGCTACTCACTGCAGTCACCATCTGCAGCAACTTCCTCTACTAAAGTCAGTTCTCCCAGCCTTTGATCTTAAAATCGGACTTTACAAAGAATCTGCATACTGATTTTCAGAAAGTCAAAGATAGTGAAGTCAACTGCTAAAACAAAACATTTAGTTCTGATGATTAAGGGGAGCCCCGCTGAGACTGGCAGTCGCCTTCTAATGTGGGGACTGTCCTCCCTGAGTGTGCACCCCCACTCTGCGTTCCGTGCCTTTGATCTGTATAGTATTTAAAAAAGAAAGACATTTCATTCCATTAAACTGCTCCAGTTAAAAATTCCTGGGGCAGCTTTTTAGAACTGAAATAAGACCGAATCCTGAAGATCTTGAAAAATAAATCACTGTCTCGTGGATGTTGGCCAACTTGGTAGAGTCTGGTAGACACCAGGAAGTCTTGATTATTTGTGGTTTCTAAAGAAATCCTTCTAGCTCTTTCCATCCAACATCCCCTCCCACAGCGTGTATATACTTGCCAACAGTGCAGTCTACCTCAGCTATGGGGTCAGGCTACACAAAGCAGCGAGGCTCTTCTCTGGAGAACTAGGGGGCTCTGGAGGAAGACCAGCCCCACTGAGCGCCCGGAGTACTCAGACACCTGCCATGGGCCACTCATCAGTCCACACAACAGAGGCAGAAAGCCTGTCTGGCCTCCCAGGATACCTTCTGCTTGTTCAGATTCAGTGAAATCCTGCCGGGACCCTATGTCTACAAAACGGTTCAATCATATCGATGTAAAGACTGGGATTCTGGGCAGCAGGGCCTGCTCCCTGGTGGAGAAGGCTGCGTGCCCCAGAGAAGCAGGACACGGCTGGGGGCAGGTGCAGAGCCCGCCGTGCTGTGTAAGGCCTGAGGGCCAGGGGGCCGGCCTTGCCCCCGAGGCCCATGTGTGCACCCAGCAAGGATTCAGGGGGTGCTGCTGTGTGCTGCTTTAGGACTTGACACCGAATACTTCCCTAGTAAGGTAAGAGACTCAAACAGGTAAGGAAGGAGTCCTGTGCTGTTTGGACGTTAGCATTCTCGGTCATTAGAACAGCAAGGTCAAACTCTGCGGCGGGCCCGCGTGGCTACGTGTCCTCACGTGAGCAAGGCGGCCTGTGCACAGACGGTGCAAGGGGGGGTGTGGCAAAGATGCCGGTTTGATTTGGGGAGAGACTAGACCACTGGCAGACTCGCAAGCTGCAGAAACAAGGTTCTGATGTTCTGTTATTTAATTTTAAAAAAAATCTGTGGTATCACTTACACGCAGTGGAGTGAACACCCAGATCCGTGCTCAGATTGAGGACTCTGGTTGCGGGCACGCATGTGTGTAACCCCCGCTGCCATTCGGAGCTGGACGACGGCGGGCACACCCAGGAAGGTACTGTGTCCCCTCCCAGCCAATCCCTCTGCAGTAGTTTCCTGCTGCTGTGTAAGTGAATGGTCCCACAGATAGCGGCCAGAAGTTCTGTGGGCTCGGCTGGCTTCTCTGCGCTCAGTCTCCAAGGTCATGTTTCTTTCTGGAAGCTCTAGAAGAGCACCCACTTCCAGGCTCCTTCCTGTTGTGGCAGGATTCAGGTCCATGCGGCAATAGCATGGCATCCTCAGTTCCTTGGGGGCTGTCAGCTGGGGGTCATCAGCTCCCTCAGAGACCACCTTGCTCCTTGGTCCGTGGCCTCTTTCTCCATCCTCAAGGCAGCAATGGCGGTGTGTCCTCTTCACGCTTCAAATCTCTCTGATCTTTCCTTCCGCATCTCCTGGAGTCTTCCGCCTTCCTCTTCTGCTTTCAAGGGCAGAAGATTCCTGTGATCTCTCCCTCCCCCAGAAAATCCAGAAAAATCTCTCTATTGTAAGGTCAGTTGATTGGCAACCTGAATTTCATCTGAGATGTCGCTCTGCAGCAGTACCTAGATCAGTATCTGATGGCACGTCAGGGAACGGGGATCCCGGGGGTGTCTTTGGAATCCTGCCTGCCACACACAAAGCCCCCGTTTTCAAGCTCCATCAAAACAGACTCATGCAATACTTACTTTGCTGTGTCTGGCCTGTTGGCTCAGATTAAGATCTCCGAGATTCACCCCTGTTGTAGCATGCAGGAAGAGTTATTTCTTTTTATTGCTGAGTAATATTCCAACACAAGGCTACACCGCACTCACTTTATCCATTTACTTGTTGAGAGGTTCGTGGGTGGTTTTTAGACTTCAGTGGTTACGATTAAATCTGCTATGAACATTCACATACAAACTATTTTTGCGGACACGTGTTTCTTCAGTAAATACCCAAGAGGAGAATTGCTGGCTCAAGGGGAGAGTATATTCTTAATTTTATAAGAAACCACCAAAAAGTTTTTCAAAGTGGCTGTATTACTTTGCTTTTTTACCAGCATTTATTCCACATCCTTCTACCACTCGTATTGTCAATCTTCTTAATTTTAATCATTTCGGTGAGTGTGTAGTCATATCCCATTGTGGTTTTAATTTTTATTTCCCTGATGACTGATTTAAAAATATTTTCCCGTGCATACTGGTCATTCACATATCTTCTTTTAAAAAGTCTTCCACTCACTTTTTTATTATTTATATTTTTATAGTTAATTTGCAGTTGTTACATGTTATTTATATTTTTGTAAATTATATTTATAAATTATGTTATTCCATATATTTGTAAATTATGATTGATTTGTGGTTGTTATACAAATACTTTATCAGATATATGTTTTACATCCCGGTTTGTGGCTCTTCTCTTGACAGTGTCTTTGGAATGAACAGACACTTTTTTATTTTTGATGAAATTCAATTTATCACTAGTCCTTTTTTTGCCCTCTCTAAAACATGTGTGCCAACTCCACGGTCAAGATATTTTTATTCCATGCTTTCTTCTAGAAGCTTTATAGTTTTTTACATTGAGGTCTATAACCCACCTTCAAGTAACCTGTATGTGTGGTGTGGGCAGATGGTCAACCTTTTCCTGTTCCACCTGCCCTCCCCCCCTCCCTCCTTTTCTGTTATTTTAGAGTTGTTCCAGAACCTTTGGTGGAAAAGACGTTTTCCTTTCCCTTAGTTAGGTTTTCTTTTTTCTTTAAACAACCTCAACTAATGGCCAGCATGGGGCTCCGTCCTTACTCTCTCCTGTTCCTCCATGCACTGCCTGTCTCCCTGCCTTGAACACCACATGGTCCTGATTACTGCAGCTGGAAGTCAGGCCCTGTAGGGCCTCCAGCTCTGCACTCCCACCGTAGGGCTGTCCTACCTTAGGTCCTCACAGAGTCAATGGATCCCAATCAAATTTCAGCACTTTGTTTTTCGAAAAACTGATAAGCTGATTCTAAAATTTCTACAGAGGTGATTTATATTTTACATTTTATGTTTTTACTTTTTTATTTAAATTCAATTTAGTTAACATATAGTTTATTATTAGTTTCAGAGGTAGAATTCAGTGATTCATCAGTGACATACAATACCCAGTGTTCATCACATCACGTGCCCTCCTTCATGTCCATCACCCAGTTACCCCAACCTCTCCATTCCCTCCCCTCCAGCAACCCTGTTATTTTCCCTGTTATATTATGGTTTGCTTCCCTCTCTGTTTTCATCTTATTTTATTTTTTCTTCCCTTCCCCTATGTTCATGTTAAATTACACTTGGCTATCTGAGGAATGGGGCAGAGAGAAGGCAGGCAGTAGACAGTGGTGCTTGGAGTGTGGGTCCTAAAGGAGAGCCTAGGGCTTCCTGATGGGGAGCCAAGCAGGAATTCCCGACAGATTGGCTGTGAAGGGTCAATGAGAGCAGCAAGCTCTCAGGCTTTCCGAAAAGCAGGATGTTTCCTGCTTCCCATGGTCTGGGCTCAGATGGGCTGGTGTTCCTGGAGGCTCACACAACTTCCAGGGAAGCCTGGTCTGGGTTTACCTGGGACACAGTTGTTATGGGCCTGGGGACCCTCACGGTTCTGTAGCCATGACACTGTTCTTAGCGGACGCTCAGGCTCTGGCCCTGGTGAGAGCAGCTCCACTGATCCAACCTGTGGGAGCTCCTGAACATCTCAGTCAAGACCTATATTCAGAAAAGAGTCTGCAAACAACCGCCAAAGCGGTATGTAAGGGAGAGCTTCACCCTAATTACACCAGGAACCGGCTCAGGCAGGTGCCAGCAATGCGGCTCAGAGGAGACGCGTGGCTACAACTCCGGAATCTATGAGAGGAACCCCAGGGCGAAGTCAGATGCTCCGACACACCGGGCAATCACACTGAGGGCCTTGACAACACTGCATCCCTCACCTCTGTGCTTTGGGCTTTAGATAGGCTGGTGGGTGGGAAAGTAGGTCCAGCCTGACATTATCAGGCTCACATGAGCTATCACAGAAGCTGGAAGCTTCTGTGAGCAGATGCATGAAAAACAGGGCAGCCTGGGAGGTTTGCAGGGCTGAGGAGGGTGGAGGAACGGGCTCTGCCTCTGGGTGCAGTGTGCGGAGGATGTAAGGTCCGGTCAGGAGAGACAAATCTTCTATATTTGTCTGCTTCTTTGCTTTTGCTTTGATTTTAGGTTTTTGTTTTTTGTTTTTTTTTTGGTGGGAAGGATTTGCATATTGGGTGAGAGGTACAACTCACTTCCCCTCATTCCCTTTCTCATTCATTCTCATGCATTTGTACATTCACTATTTGAATATCTACTCTGTGTCAGGTATTGGGCCATTTCACACATGACGTCTTCTTCAATCTTAATGGCAATCTTGCCGTAGTGGTATGATCATGAGGATGTCTGTTTTAGCACTGAAGGAAACCAAATAGTTTAAACAGATCAAGCTGCTTGCTAAGTTCACACATGCGGAGGGAATGCAGCCCCACCTGGAAATGAGAACATCTAAAATTCTGAGCTCACTCTCCGAATGATGACTTCTACAATCAGGGAACAAACAGATTAAAGCGGAGAACAATCAATTATTTTTTTCAGACTCATTTTTTAAAATGGCTTACCAATGCCTGAGGCCAAGCATCCTGTCAATTATGTGAAGAACTCCAGTGGCTCCTGAGACACTGCCACAGTGCTGCCACAGCGCTGTCAGGGAGAGTCCTTGGGAGCAGAGCCCTCCCACCACACTTCCTTTCTCCAGCCACAAGGAAGCCTGTGGTGACTGCAAGGACAGAGGTGGATGAAGGATTCTGACTAGTGGGACCCTGGGGAATCCACAAGTGCCACCATCACAAAGGCAGCAGTATCAACACCAACAGGCCTTTCTGGATACCCCTGGAGTCCAGTCTGCACTGTAGCAGAATATTATGAGGAGCAAAGCTCATTCACCTCAACCAAAGTTGAGCACCTAGTTGACCTGCAACCCCAAATCACTGGTTTGGCTCCCATGAGCTACACACATCCTAACATTCTAGTCATAGCTGCCCTTTGTTTGTGATGTCTAGCCCAGTGCAAATGCAGAATAGCTTATACTTCCTCTAAAGAGCCCTCCTGCTAGAGCTACAAGGCTGTTGTGGAACTTTGTCTTAGTATTTTATACTCTTCACTTGCAAAGTCCTGGTGAGTCTTCTTCAGGGTCAGGGAGACAGATTCAAAGTAGGGCAGAGCTAGGGCATGCTTTATGAGCATGCATAAAGGTAGAGAGCTGTAAAAATATTAAATTCCTTTCAACCTGAGAAGTTACTTCTTGATACAAGTGATACATGAGGTTGTTTAAAATAAACCGGGCAGGTTGTAGATGGCTAACGAAATTAACTGAATTTTCTAACATAACTAGCAAAATGTAAACAATGGTGGATAATCAGTGCTCATAATTTTGAGAAAAATTCCCTTTCTTGCAAAAATATATGAGGTCACACTGTGAAATTATACTTCCTGTGCAAAAGTCATCCATGTAAACTACAACACTACAAAGATGCAAAACCTGATGCCAACAGCTGTCACATTAACTCTCTAATAGACAACTTCTGTTTCGGAAGTCTGTAGTCGTCTGTTCAATTTGGCAAAAAGAGCTACCATCTGATGATTGAGTAGGTGATATTTACAACCACTCTTTTCCACATGCAAGTTAAGAAATAATATTTTATTTCAACATTAACCATATAATGCTGACATCAACCAGCTTGGGTTTCTTTGATAGAAAAAGTCATACAAAAAGCTATAATATGCTTATTCCAATACTGAAACATTTATCAGTGACACCACAGTAAGCAAATTCAAACCATACCCTGAAGTTTTGTTTCTGGAAATGGAGGACTAGGTTGTTTCAGACAAACACTGACAATGGAATAACTAGGAATTATGGCAGAATATAAGTAGGAAGCCGTTTGATGGCGTTGGGGAGTACAAAGGCAGTAAGGAATTTTAAGGCTGAGATCTTGGAGGGGATGCAGGATGAGAGGTGAGCCTAGCACAGGAAGCTACTTCCCCTTTGTGGATACCACCAATGATAAAAGCTGTGGCTGAGAGGCTGAGAAGTTGAGCAGAGCTTTCCGTAAATTTTTCTGGATCTGGAAGAGCAAAACCCAAAACTCAGGGCCCACAAAGAAGAACAGATCTAGGTCAATACCCCAGGATTTCATCTGGGAACCCAAAAGGTTAGACCCAAGAGTCAGACTGAACTAAGAATAGAGCATCCATAGCATGGAAATAAGTCTACCTTCAAATCCCTTAAATCCCTGCTTGGCTTAAGGTGGTCTTGAATAGATAATACCCCCAGCCCAGCTGCCTTGAATAAGCAAATTTAATCCTCTCTGGAAAAAGATAAAATCACCCACAGCCTAAAATTATATCTCAAAATTTTAATATATAATATCCAGCACTCAATTAAAATGATTAGGATTATGAGAAACCAAGGCAGGACAGAAAAATAAGAGAAAAGCAGACAGTAGGAGAAGAAAAACAGGAGATCTAGACAATGGAGTTATTAAACATATACTTTGAAATAATTATGACTAATATGTTGAAGTTGAAGACTTTTGGCAGGGAACTGGGAAATATAAAAATAAGCCAAGCAGAAAAGCTGGAACTGAAAAAAAGAATAACTAAAAAGAAGAACTTAGTGGGTATGTTTAGGAACTGACTTGATACCCATGAAAAGAGAATTGACTGGAAGATAGGTCAGAAGAAAAACTCCAGTCTGAAGCAGACAGAAAGACACACACACACACACATAGAGCAGGGCACAAGGGTGGCAGGAAAAGCACAGACAAAGATCATAGGACCCAAAATATGTATAACTGAGTCCCAGAAAGACAGAGTATAGAGGATAGGATGGATGCCACACTTAAAAAAGATAATGATAGAATTTTCTAAAAATAATGAAAGATATCAAGTCACAGGTTCAGAAGTGGTATGAAACTCAAGGAAGAAAACATAAAGAAAACACAAGGAGGCAATTTATAATAAAAGTGATAAAAACCTAGGATGAAGAACAAAATTTTAGAAACAGGGACAAACAAACAAACAAACAAACAAAGACATATTACCTTCAAATGAGCAATAAGAAGGTAGACAGTTGACTTCCCAATGGAAATAATGAAGGCCAGAAGAAAATGGAATGATATCTTCAAAGGGCTGAAAGAAAATAAATGCCAATCTGGATTCCTATATCTTGTAAAAGTTAGCTTTCAAAAGTAAAAGTAAAATGAAAAAAGTCCAGATAAACAAATTCTGAGTGCATTTACTGCCAGTGGACCACACTAAGGTAAATGCTAAATGGTGTTCTTTAAGCAGAAGGAAATGACCCCCATCTGACGCTCAGAGATATGGGAAGAGCAATGGACAGTTGTTCTGTATTTAAATTGAGTGCTGACTCCATAGGAAATAATATTGCCTTAAGGGTTTAAAATAGAACCCAATTATGGGACACAATCAGCACAAAAGGCAGGAGGGGGTAAGCAGAATTAAATTCTAACTTCTTGAACCTTCTGAAGTGTGATAAAAGTACTAATTTAAGGGAAACCATTGTCAAGGATGCACGTTGCAATTTTTGTAGTTACTGCTAAAAGAATAGTAAAGGAATGTATAGCTAAGAAACTATAGAGGGAAAATTAAATAATAAAAATTTTGACTTCTACAAAATAAGGTAGAAAAGATTAAAAAAAAAGAAAAACAACAGATAGGACAAACAAAAATCAAACAGTGAGATGTTAGATCTATAACCAAATATATCAGTTATCACAGCCAATGTAGGTAAACTAAATACTCCATGTTAAAGACAGATAATCAGTAGATTAAAAAAAAACCCCTAATTACATATTGCTTAAAGAAGCTACATCTTAAATACAAGGTGTCAGAAAGGTTGGAAGCAAAAAATAGAAAAATAGTGCAAACACCAACCAAAAGAAAACTAATGTAGAAATACTAATATCAGAAAAGGAGGCTTTTAGGGTGCCTGGGTGGCTCAGTGGGTTAAGCCTCTGCCTTCGGCTCAGGTCATGATCTCAGGGTCCTGGGATCGAGTCCCGCATCGGGCTCTCTGCTCGGCAGGGAGCCTACTTCCCTCTCTCTCTCTGCCTGCCTCTCTGCCTACTTGTGATCTCTCTCTGTCAAATAAATAAATAAAATCTTAAAAAAAAAGAAAAGGAGGCTTTTAATGAAACTTTAATAAAGATAGAAAAAATATTCATAATGATAAGGGGGTCAATCCAACACAAGACTGAATATTTAACCTCAAAATATATAAAGCAAAAGCTGAAAGAAAATAAAAGAGGAATACACATGTCCAAAATCACAGTTGGAGATTTTAATCAAGTGCTTTCAGTAACTTAGAACAGGCAAACAAAAATAAATCAGTGCAGATTTAAATGCAGCCTTGCCTTGGCTCTTCAGCAATGGAGTATCTTACAGTTCACACCACAGGCATGTGGCCCTTGTGTTTCAGTTGTCATTTTGGGTGTGTGGGACAAGGACCTGGAATCTGGTACCTCCAGCCACCCATCACTCCCTGTCTATCTAAGTCATAAACTGAATCCCAAAATGGCTCATTGTATCTTTACCAGCTGAACCTGTGTGTGTGTGTGTGTGTGTGTGTGTGTGTGTGTATGTGTGTTAGACAAAACTTAATATCAAGAAGATAATTGGAAAATGCTCAGCTTCTTGGGAATTTAGCAGAAATGTCCAGCCTTCATTATAAATACCTGAAAAGAAGAGGCTGAATTGAACATCAATAATCTAAGTTGGGGGTTGGCAAATTATGGCCCATGGTTGATTCCAACCTGCCTGTTTCTGTACAATACATGAGCTTTGTATAATGACCTTTAAATTTTTAAATGGTTAAAAAAAGAGTATGTGAGGAGATTGCGGTCAAGATGGCGGAGAAGTAGCAGCTGAGACGACATCGGGTAGCAGGAGATCAGCTAGATAGCTTATCAAACCATTGCGAACACCTACAAATCCAACGGGAGATCGAAGAGAGGAAGAACAGCAATTCTGGAAACAGGAAATCGACCACTTTCTGAAAGGTAGGACTGGCGGAGAAGTGAATCGAAAGCGACGGGAGGATAGACCGCGGGGGAGGGGCCGGCTCCCGGCAAGCGGCG
>PISX010009623.1:0-58980 GCA_004024625.1 Mellivora capensis
GGGATATCATATGATAGTTGTCTTTCTCTGACTGACTTATTTCACTAAGCATGATACCCTCTAGTTCCATCCACGTCATTGCGAATGGCAAGATTTCATTTCTTTTGATGGCTGCATAGTATTCCATCGTGTATATATACCACATCTTCTTTATCCATTCATCTGTTGATGGACATCTAGGCTCTTTCCATAGTTTGGCCGGGAACACTTGCACTACAATACCTTTGTCCCTGCTGTGCTCTTTGCTTTCAAACCATTTGCTCCTTCACTTCATTCAGGTCTTTGCGCCTGTTCCCTTATCAGTGGGGCCTGAGTACCTACTGAAAATGTGTCTCCTTCCAACCCTGGAATACCTCCTCTATCCTTCCTTAGTTTTATTTTTTCTAAAGCATTTGACCATCTACATAGTTCTACATATTTTGTTTATTTGTTTGCCACCAATGGAATATAAGTTTCCACCTAAAAGACAGATTTCTCTCTACAGTATTCATTACTTTATGCTCAGTGCCAACAGTACCTGGTACATCGTGCACTAAAGAATTAACCTGAAGAGACCAGAAAGGGAAAAGAAAAAGGAAAAACAAACAAACAAAACATAAACCAAAGTAGAAAAGTAAAACAAACACGCTATGATCGTGTGGCCTAAGGAAAAGGTGCAATTTATTATTACATATAAATGAAGCTGCATTTATTCAGATTCGTAATCATGAGACCAATTCTGACTTTAATTAGAACAAACCTGACAAAAGACATTTACCTTTTAAGTCCCATTTTTCTGTGCTATCATACCAAGGGGCCTAAAGTGAAGAACCTCTAGGGTCCCAGGCAAAGCTAAAATTCTCAATGGGTCCATGTGAGGCAGAGAACATCTGCATTTCAGGTATAGGCCAGGTAAGTCTGGAAAGGAGTTACAGAAGGTATCTGAGCATTGGTTCTCTCAAAGACCCTGGAGGTGGCAAAAACTATAGTATGCACTGGGAGTAAAAAAAAGCGAGACTTACGACCTAATGCTGTAAGTGCCGCGAACCTTATGGTAAGTGCAGGGTGCTGATGAAGCACAGACACAGATGCCCGGTCAGGGTCTTGTTGGGGCAGGGTTCCTAAGGTAAAGCCTCCCTACGATGTGAAATGCTGACAGATGAGTAGGAGCTATATAGGAGCAAAGTTTGTTCCAGAGAGAGCAGAATGACTTCAAGAATAGTAAGTTTAAGCTGTTTTTGTTTTTTACAGAAATGATGGATGAGAGCCAGGGAATGTTAAATATAAACACGGAGAGGTAAGCAAGGGCCAGATCATGGGTTTGTATTAATCCTAGAGGCTGTGGATGATTAATGAAGATTTTTAAGCAGGAGAATAACAATCAGATTTGTGTATCAGAAAGCCAATTGCAGCAATAGTGTGGAAAATGGATCAGCAGGGAGTTAGGACCAGTAAGGAGACGGCACAAACCGGGCAGTGAGGAGAAAAAGGCTGGAATGAACTTGATAGAGACCAGCAGATAATCAGGTATGGAGAGTGAGAGGGGAGAGAGAAAGATGACACTAGATTGGTGGTACAGAAGACTGACTAAATGGTGGCACTATCAATCAAGATATGGGATTGTTCAAGAGAAGGAATAGCTTTCTACAGGGGGAGAACATGAGCTCAGTTTTAGCCATATCACGCTCTGGTATCTCAGAAGTGAGTCGCAGGCAGTACCTGGATAGCCTTAAAGAAAGAATTGGGTTAGAGACCTAGGTCTGGGAATCAGCAGCATCTACCTGAAAACGGAAGCAATGCGATGAATGAGATCACCCGTGGAGACTGAGGTGCAGTAAGAAGACGGACAAGACTGGGAAGCACAAATATTTAAGGAGCACTCAAAAGCAGACTGAAGAGAAGTAAGCAGAACTGTAGAAGGAAATCCTGTCAAGTATGCCACACTAAAAGAAAAGAAAAAAAGATTCAAAAAAGATGGTGGTAAGTTTTACATAGTACAGAGATCAAATATAAGCAAGGATTGAGAAATGTCCTTAAGGGAAGCATTGGTCTCTTAGGTAAGCACAGCTTCAAAAATGTGGAGGGGTCAAAGCAGATGGTAAAGGAACGAAGAGCAAATGGAGACAGAATTAAAACTTCTTTTAACTCTTTTAATTAACTTGGCTGTGAAGAGAACGCAAGAAGAAGAAAAGTAGCTACAATAAAGAAATAAAATTAATTAATTAATTAATTAATTACTGGAGAGTAATTTTCAAAAGTTAGTTAAAAAGAAAAGGGATAACTGATGGCACAAAACCCCCAGGAGACCAAAGGAGAGAATTTAGAGCAGGTATGTAGAAAAATGAGTTTGGAAAGAAAGAGGCTGAAATCTTCCATGGAGATGGAAAGGCAGGAGATAAGAAAAGCAAGCAGGAGAAAGACAAGTGTGAAGCTGCGAGAAGGTTGTTTTCTAGATACGCCCGTATTTTTTCCAGAAAGCAGGAGATGAGGCTGTCTGCTGAGAATGAAGGGAGAGAAGAAGAGAGTAGGGGGCTTAACTGAATATAGCTGTGAAAATCTGAAATAGCTCTTGTGGCAAAGTAACACGAAAACAGCACTTACAGGGAATCAAGCAGCAGCCGTGCGGAGGAAGACCTGGAGACGGGACAGATGAGGAAAGGCCGATGGAGAAGGCTACTGAACTCACTGGGGTCTGAGCGGTGGACAACATGGAGTAGGACGATGGCAAAAGGAACAGTGAAGAACCCATGAGGGAATTTGTTAGCAAATCAACAAATCCACCTCCCCTTCCTAATTAAACTCCTTCTCCCAAGATCTCCAGAGTCACGAAGGCAGGATCAAACATCCTCAGTTATTTTAGCTCCTGGTCGGAACTAAAGCTATGGATGGCTTTTCCCTGCCTTGCCCCTGACTTTTAGGCATTCCAGTCCAAATGTTTGCTCTGTTTCTGGAATGATGGTGCATAATCCAATTTACCGACCCATTAAATCTCAATGACCATGCCTATTTAAAGCACATCTGGAACTATACTCTGTATGAACAGTGATCAATTCTGACAGCTGTCTGATCAACCTGGACAATTCTTCAAAATGATCTTACAGTCTAGAATCTTGGCTTCTATCCAAGCTCACTATGTCACAGGCTGGTATGAAAAGGAATAAAGTCAGTTAGTGAAGACTTACAAAACTGGGGTCTACTCCATTGCCCAGGGTGCCTTTGAATAAGCTACACAGGTGATTCCAGGGCACACAAGTTTGAAAGCCACCACTTTAAATCAATATTATTATTAAACATATTAGCTTTGAGATGGGAGAAGGACACACAAATAGAAATGGAAAGCAAGTATGTGGTAAGTTAGGAGGGATAAGCAAATAAAAAATAGAGTTGATAATCATCACCACTCAGGGGATAGGTGAAGCTCTACATTAATAAAATACTGAAGGGAAGCCATTCACAGAGAAAAAAATTACCAGGATCAAGATTGACCATTGAGAATATGAAGCCAAAGGACTTAATTATATCTCTTAAATACATACATATCAAAGGCACAGTATGTCACTTAGAGCATATCCATTTTCCTGCTTCTCATTTCACCTCTGAAGTTCATTTCTAAAGGCTGATAATCAACAATGTTTCCAATAGCTGTATGGCATCTTTTCTCTGAAGTAATATGCAATATGCTACTGCTTTGAGCCACATTTACCTAACCTACTTCTAATCTTGATCTTCCTAAATTAACCAAATGGAGAGAAATCACCTCCAATTCTTTATAGACAGGAGTAAAGAGGTCCGGTAACTTAGAAAGGGCAATGGGCAAGAATAAGTAAACTCTAGAGATACTCAAGAAAGCCAGCACATATGTGGATGTCCTTAGAGGGACACACTAATGTAATCACCAGTACTGTCTCTCTTTCAATGGAATTCCCACCTGACTGCTGATCTGGGTGCAAGCTAATTTCCCCCATGGTGAATACAGCTGTTGAGATGCAGAACTCTCCACCATCTGTTACCCAGAATTAGCATAATGACAGATTATCTAATCCCTTACACTTAATTGATACAAATGGCACTCTTACAACACCAGTTCAGTCATATCCTCATTCATGTGGTCTTATCCCCACCCCATAAAAACTGGTCCTCCCACCCTGCTGGTGATGGATCTGGTCTGGAGTTTACCCCCAATCTTGCTAAAAGTCCAGGTGCTTTACCATGAGACACTTTCCTAAAATATTTTATTCAGGAGTGGGAATACAGCTGTTACGCCAGATGCATCTGAAAAGGGGCATACTGAACAAAAAGAAAATCTGTCTCCAGGAAACTGGCAAAACCACTGTGTAGGGCAGTGCCTCCTTGAATTAGATTGGGTTGAAAATTTCAAAAGGAAGACAAAAGTTTAGGTCAAAACTGATATGGGGATAGTGACAAAGGGAGAAAAGCAAAAATAAAGAAATTGGAAAATTAAATCGGTAGCAATACAATACTAACAGGAAAGACTGCTGTTTTACAGATTCAGGTGTTCTAGACAGACCCAGGGTAGCATTTAACAAAAAATGGGAATCAGACACCTAGAAAATCAAGGACATATTCATAGGACCAAATAACTGGAAGAGCACTATCACGAACAAGTAGCAGGGACAGCTGCCTGTGGCACCAAACAGAAGTGAACTGTCCTATCACCAGTGACCAGTAGAGACGGTTCAATTAGAAGGAAGTGAAAAGCCATCAGAATGTATTGCAAATAATTTCCAAAACCAGCATTTCCTCAGAAAGTGAGCTTCCAGGGTTGAGAGAAAATACTACAAGAAATGGACCTGCACCTAAAGGAATACCAGGTTTCCGGCGGGGGTGGGGGGTGGGGATGTGGGAAGATGTTCTTGTTCATTTTGAATATATAACTCTTTGGATATAAGTGAAATCATTAAGTATTTATTTAAAACATGTATTAACCTAGAGGTATTGTTTAAAACACCACATTTCAGGAACAGCTGTTCTCAAGCTACGCTCTCTACAAGTGTATGCAACACACAGTGTACACCACCATCACAGCCACTTTTCGTTTCTGTTAAAGATTTTATTTATTTATTTTGATAGAGCGAGAGAACACAAGCAGGCAGAGCGACAGGCAGAGGGAGAAGCAGACTCCCTGCCAAGTGGGGAGCCCGTTGGAGGGCTCGATCCCAGGATCCTAGGACCATGACCCGAGCCGAAGGCAGATGCCCAACTGACTGAGCCACCTAGGCGCCCCATCACAGCCACTTTCTAAGATTGTTTTCTTTCAACTTCTTCCAAAATTTTTACACATAAATGTTTTGGAATCTACATATAATGTTGCTATCAGAAATAGTTTCCTTAAGTCACAAGTATCCATTTTCCTAACATTTGGATGGCTGGTTTTATCACTTGTTCTGTGGGTATCTATTCATTCCTCCATAGTGTGAGTCCTGAGAAGTGGGGTTGCAGTTTCAACTGCAACTGGGGTTGTTTTTCACTAAAGTTTTATTGGAACATAGCTATGTCCATTTGTTTGCATATTGTATATGGCTGCCAAAGGCAGAGCCAAACAGTTGCAATAAGACCATATGGTTTTCAAAGCTGAAAAATTTACTATCTGGTCCTTTACCGAAAAGATTTGTCCACTCCTGCCTCTGAATACTGCTTTTTAAGGAGAACTTTAATAGGTCACTTCCTAGAGCACTTGGCTGGCTTGGTCATAGAGCATGCAACTCTTCTTACCTAGGGGTTGTGAGTTCAAGCCCCACATTGGACAGAGACTGCTTTAAATAAATAAATAAATAAATAGCCACTTCCTATGACTCCCAGCACTTGCAGTCAAGCAGATATACTCACCAGAATAAGTGTTATACTGTACAAAAAATTTGGCTCATTTTTAATGATTCCACAATGTGATCTTCATGTAGCACTGACTGAGATTCTAGAAAGCTCACTGATGTGTTCCAAATAAACTAACTGGGGTGCTTGGGTGGCATAGTCGGTTGAGCAGATGACTCTTAGTTTCGGCTTAGGTTGTGATCTCAGTGTTGTGAGATCAAGTCCTGTGTCAGACTCCACACTCAGTCCAGAGTCTGTTTATGTCTCCATCTCCCTCTGCCCATCACCACCCACCCAGTCACTAGGCACATGCTCATTCACACACTCTAATAAAATCAGTCTTAAAAATAAATTTTAAAAATTGGGGTGCCTGGGTAGCTCAGTGGGTTAAAGCCTCTGTCTTTGGCTCAGGTCATGATCCCTGGGTCCTGGGATCGAGCCCGGCATCGGTCTCTCTGCTTGGCGGGGAGCCTGCTTCCTCCTCTCTCTCTCTGCCTGCCTCTCTGCCTACTTGTGATCTCTGTCTGTCAAATAAATAAATAAAATCTTTAAAAAACTAATAATAATAAATTTAAAAAATTAACTGAGGAAGCACTCAGTAACACGAGAGCATCTGTGAAGACTCAAGGTGTTCCTCTCTTCTGAGCACCGGTGGGCAGGGGGGCCTGCACCTGGTATTTACGTAGGGTATTACCTCTAGCCACAAGACTCCAGAGTACATAAATGAGCCCCTCTCTTCCGAGAACACTCACAATGCTACTATTAAGAGTAAGGAAAGCCACCAACACTGTCTTTTCTGCAATGGCAGCAGGCAGGCAGTACAGAGAAAAGTCACATGGAAAACTGGACTTGCTGTAGATGAATGTTACTTCATGAAGCTGTTGTGAGTAAGGAACAAAAGACTATACTTAGGTTCTGCCTGGCAAATAGTAAGCGCCGTGTGTTTCTGATCACTCTTCTTGGTTTTCACTATACTGACACTGGCCTAGTTGCGTCACTCCTCCTGGACTCAGCCCCTTGTTCATAAAATGAGGAAGGTGGACTAGACAGTCTTAAACATGTTTCCCTACTATAAAATCTATTTTACTAGAAGGAAAAAAAATGTGCTATGTGCAGCCATGAAGATACACGTTCTCAATGCAAGCATTTTTCAGGAACTAGCTGAAAAGGTGAGCCTGACTTCACAAGACCTGTCCAGGAGATGAAGCTATCAGAGCAGACGCCTTCTTCAAATCCAGCAAGCCTGGGAAGAGGTCACCCTGAGCTGATAAAGCCATTGAGCTCACCCCTTCGGCAGCAGCGTATGGCCTGGGAGAGCAGCCATCCATCCGCAGCGCTCTCAATCACACACGCCACTGCGGAGGCGAGATTCACAGCTCCGGCGGCAACAGGCCAGTGTTATCCAATATGCAGGAAATCAAAGTTTTCATCATTTCCAGTGGTCAAAGGCCAGTGAGTGATAAATCCCAGAATACAAGGATTAATGAAGGAGTCATTAAAACCCAGCATTAAATCACTCCTGTAGCCAATGCTGAGAGTGATGTCTGTAATACATTACAAGGCTGATTAGAAAGAAACAAGTTCCAATTTAGAAATGAATTACCTGATTTCTTAAAAAATTGACTGGATGGCTATCACAGCAATTTTGTTATTACAGGAGAAAGAGAGAGTGGGTAACATACAAGTTATGTCATGGGTAGGAAATGATCATCTCAAAATCACAAGGAACAGAATCTGGGAGTAAATAACTTCCTAAAGACAGTAAGATGGAAAAGGGAGTCCTGACACCGGCCAGATTTTACTTCTTTTTAAATTCTGAGTGCGGGTGTGTGTGTGTATGCGCGAGCACCTATGTGTGTTGAAGGGAAGGCACTGTTAACACTTTATGCCCAGGAAACAAATTTAATCTAGAAAGAATAACCACATTTTGATTACAGTCTGAGAGAGGACATGAGCTGATACCAATGAACTATCTTCTCATCCACAATGAGCACTGTCTTACCGTTGAACATAATCTATCAAAGTGAAAAAAGCCCTCAACATATACTCTAAAGATAAAATATGGTGAAATACTTGGGACTGGCTCAGGTGGGCGAGGCTCTGACCTACTCTAGTTTCCACAAGTTTCTGACTAGGAGAAATGGAGCCTCCAGAGGCTTCTGCTTACTTGTTAACAGTTCTGTCCTAGGGCAGTGCACTAGTTAGAAAAACAAATGCCACCAAGTAGATGCTGGGGTGGAGAGAATCCTTTATAGGCAAGTACTTTCAACCGCACCCTCTCAACGCACAAAGCTCATCAGTATAGGCAAGGTCATAGAAAATAGTTCCGATTCAAACAATCCAAACCAAAACAGGAATACTTCTTGTTCTCCACTCTCCCCCTCTCTGCTAAGCTACTGTGAGACAAGACTGATACCTCTCCCTGAAAACAGGTCTTGAAGGATTCTCTGAGACCAGGAGACATAATGCAAATTCTTATGTGTTACAATCAGATAATATTCAAAATATTTAACATATGGCACTGGCTAGAATTTGTCATACTTGTCTATATCAGCTGAATATAAGCCTTGTTTGTAAAAATAGAAAGATATGCTACAAAAAAGCCAGAGTCATAAATGTGGCTGTATCTAGAAGGGTATCAGGATAATATAGCAAATCAATTGAAGATATTAGTATAGATTAAAAGCTGCCAAATAATTATGCCTCAATCATCAAAACATACATCATTAATTTCAGATGCTCAATCTATACCCCAAAAAAGAAAACAATGAACTCTAGGGCTTCTTAAATATTTAGCCATTGACTTGAATCTTTAATAAACTCCATAACTGGCAATTATTGAGTCTAACAAATAGATTATACTTGAATTTCTTTGGTCTCCCCAAGTATTTAAAAGATACAGTTTGGGTTAGTTAGCACCACCACGACCAACAACAAAGATACTAACAATACCTTCCCCTGCCAAAAACTTCCTCTTGAGAAAATTAAGAACAACAACAAAACAAACAGTTGTCAACTAGATGAAATCTATAAATTTGATAATTATAGAGAGAGGTAAAGGAATATTAGAGGTCTAAATTCGAAGCTCTTGGGGCACCTGGGTGGCTCAGTGGGTTAAACATCTGCCTTTGGTTCAGGTTATCATCCCAGGGTCCGGGGACTGAACCCCACAATGGGCTCCCTGCTCAGCAGGGAGTCTGCTTCTCCTTCTCCTGCTCCCCATGCTTGTGCCCGTGTGCTCTGTCAAATAAATGAATAAAGTCATAAAAAAATAAAAATAAATTTGAAGCTCTTTCCAATGTTGTGCCTTGTTATTTTAGGTAAACAATTTAACTTGAGGTCATGTTAGTGGTGAATGGCAGTGAGGCCACCAAGTCAACTGGCAGTGATAACTAAGAGTTAACTACTTGGAATAAAGTCTGATTCTGCAAATCCACAGACTTCCAACTAAATCTAGTGTTTATGATCAAAGTCCTAGGGAGGAAGGGCTACATAAAAGGAAAAATCCCTGGCTAGCTCTTTTACAGTCAACACGGAGAGCCCTAGGCATCTCTCAGGGCAACTGGCACAAGTGCCACAAGACCAGGGGCAAGAGAAAGCCCTGCCATGAGAACAGGAAGTAGGAGCTGGGACACCCCGCTGCCATCCTAAGGCTGGCCCCCACCACAGACACACAGCCGGCATTAGGGGGAGGCAATAAGAAGTGCCGTGCCTTGAGGACATGGGCAATTCTCCTGGGGCTCTGAGTGTTGAGCCCGCAAAACAAGGAGCACTGATGCCATTGACAATGCGTCTGCCAACGACCTGGTCAGCACCAAGCCCCCGGTGAAGAACGGCATCATGCTCACGGATGGCACACCTCCCCACACCTTGCAGATGGTGGCAGGAGTCCCACCATGCACTGCCCCTGGGCCGCAAGAAGGGAGAGGGGGCCAAGCCGACTCTGGAGGAGGAAGAGATTTTAAACAAAAAACAGTCAAGGAAAATTAGAAATACGATGAAAGGAAGAAGAATGCCAAAATTAGCAGTCTTCTGGAGGGGCAGTTCCAGCATGGCAAGCTTCGTGTGTGCATCGCTTCAAGACCAGGCCAGTGTGGCTAAGCAGGTGCTACAAGCTGGAGGGCAAGGAGCTAGAGTTCTATCTGAGGACAATCAAAGTCCGGAAAGGCAAATGAATCTTCTTCCCTTCTATCTTCAGTCACGTAATAAAGGTGTTTTTTTGTTCTGCGAAGGAAACAAAATCCGTAGCTGCACTTTCTGGAAAGCCAACAGAAAAACGTCCAGCTTCATTCACTGCTATGACTTCTCTAACCCGACAACACACCCCTAGCTGAAGTTCTCTTTCTTAAGCATCTGAGAAGAGGTTTAAAGAAACTTTAGATTACTAAAAAGAGATACTAAGAGATTAAAGAATATTAGCAACGCTGTTTCTTTCTCCTTCAAAAAAGGCCAGATAAGGGCCTTAGGAAAAGAGGGTGGGTGAATGACTTACCAAGGTCATGCTACACGCTGGAGGCAGAGCTAGAAATAACCATTACCCTCTTAGCCCCTTCACTGCTCCACCACTCTGTACTTATTCTAAATGAGCTGGTATGACAGAAATTAGTGGAGGTAAAAGGCTATGTTCTGGGATCAAAACTGATCTGAGAAAAAATACATTTATAAACTTTGTTTTATTCTTCCTATTACCTGTATCTATACTTATCTGAGAATAGAGAAGAATGTTGGTTTTGGAACTTCCTGTTTCCTCTAGACTTCTTTTCACAGTGCTTATTGATACTGGCTGCGCGTTAGAATCACCATTCAAAATATCATATGCCAGGCCCTATGCCAAACCAATAAACCCAGAATCTCTAGGGGTAAAGAACAGTATTTTGAAAAGAACAAATGGGTGGGGGGGGGGGGCGGGTGAGGGAGAGCAGAGCCTGGGTGGCTCAGTCTGCCTTCAGCCCAGTCCAGTGGAACCCTGCATCAGGCTCCTTGGCTCAGCAGGAGTCTACTTCAAACCCCTCCTTTCCCCACCCTTCCCATGCTTGCCCTCCTCCCCTGCTTGTTCTCTCAAATAAATAAAATCTAATAAAAAAAAGAAAAGGAACAAATATGACTACCTAGATATTCAATATGGGGCACCACTGGTTTTTTTTTAACTGCCCCGGGTGATTCTGTCATATAATCTTGAAGAAAAGTACCCAGACAGAAAGGTTCAACTAATAAATTCTCTTTTTTCGAATTTCAAGAGCCCAAGAGTAACCTAACATAACTTAAGGCCCCCAGAATTACAAATGTGTTAAAGAACCATGCACTCCCCAAAGAACAAGAACCTAAGAATTGTGGGTAAGCAAAGACCAACTTCTGGAAGTGGGTCAGGAACAGCAAATTCGTTCCTATCAGTTCAATATAGGCCACAGCGAGACAAGTGAGAGGTTGCGAGAGCAACCAGGGAGAAGATTCTTCAGAGTCGTCATCTTTGTCTCTTCAGAATGGAACTGCCAGTTGCCATGAGGCATTTTCTAGGCAGCTGTGATGAGCCCCCTCCAACATTAGGCATCACTTGGGGTGGGGGGGAGCTCTCCGCCTCTCAGGGGAATAAGGGACAAATAAGCAAACTCGTGGCCATTATGACAAAACCAGGCCTACGTACCCAGTTTATTATTAGCCTGACATTAAACACCACTTAAAAACAAAACAAAACCACCCGCCCACACAAACACACACCCCACGACAGAAAATTACATAATGGCATCTGGAATGATCTGCTCTGACAGTGAAAGTAGAGCCAGCCAAATCACAGAGGTCTCGTAAAGACCAAAATGGGCATGAGGTAGCCCTAGAAAGTCATTTTCAAGTCCTCTACAGTTTAGGCAGATGTTGAGACACATAAACAATGCTTTGTTTAGGGGAAGAAGTTCAAAATAATACTCTAGGTTCTAGAAGGTTGTCACGCAGCTCTGAGAAATATCAAGTCACTATTAAGTAGAAGAGTAACTGTATGTTTGTTTAGCAAACCCAATCATTCTAGAGAAGTTAGAAGAAAATTATCTTGGCACAGGTTGCTTCTTAGGGTGGAAGCTCAAAAGAAGTTTTATCATATGGATCAGAAAGAAAAAAAGGGCCCAGTAAAGAATTCCACTACCTGTCCTGTTACAGTTTATAGTCCACAACCCAGCCGGCGGGCGCCACAGGAACAGGAGAGTGAGGTTCTTATTCCCCAGAAGCCATTAGCAACTGGACCACGCTCAACGTCAGTGTGGCTGTGGTTTAGAATATGTAACTGCTTTAGACTTAACTGCTTTCAGAATCTCTTCAAGTAAAAGCTCAAGAAATGAGTCTCCACTTAGAAAACTAAGTCAAAACCAAAATGTCTTCTGGTGGTCAACATTTTTCTTTCTTTTTTTTTTTTAAGATTTTATTTATTTATTTATTTGACAGAGATCACAAGTAGGCAGAGAGGCAGGCAGAGAGAGGGAGAGGGGGAAGCAGGCTCCCTGCTGAGCAGAGAGCCCGATGCGGGGCTCGATCCCAGGACCCTGGGATCATGACCTATGCCGAAGGCAGAGGCTTTAACCCACTGAGCCACCCAGGCGCCCCAACATTTTTCTCTAAGAATTAGAAGACGAAGTACTTTTTCACAAACTGATTCGTAGCTCTAATATAAGCAACAAATAAGCCCCACAAAAAGGCTAAGGATTTTGAAATTCCTTCTTCTCTCCTACTCTTTGGGGAGGGCAGGGTTATTCTGGTTCCTGGCTTTGAAACAGAGCAAACCACTACAGGGCCTTTGTGGTCAACCCTCACTCAATGGTCTGATCTCTCCATAGCCACAGGCTGTGCTAAGTGGCAAGTGAAGGAACAGTTTCAGAGGGAGTTTTCTGAGGAAGTGGTAACAAGAATAAATGCTCTGTATAGCTGCTTCTTAAAGAAAAAAAGTGATTTTGCAATCAATGCCAACATGATTGGGGGTAGGGGCTGGCAAAGAAGAGATGGTCTAACAATGATCTAACAAGTACAACAGAATTCCCCTTGCTGTTGACCTAATATGTGATGGTTTATACATCACAATTTTAACATAATAGAAACTTACATTAAAGCAAAAGTCTGCTGAGTCACAGTTGATATGTTAAGCAGATAAATCAGAAATCTAAAAGGCTCCATGTAAAACCCACACTGGGAACTTGATAGAAGACAGTCCCAAGTTTCCTTTACCTGTTAGGAAGTGCATGCTGTTATTAAACATCTCCAAATTCTATCATACACATTGACCTCAAAGGTCCAACTATTTCCTCTCTCCAAGTTCTACCTGTTGTAAACACATTTTTACTGATGGCACAAAAATTCACAAGGGCATCACAACAGAGAGGGTGATTCAGTAAGTTCCACAAAATACAACTTCTAGTAGAGCTCTTCATGTGCGTGGGCACAGAATAGCACTTTCTAAAACACTAAAGGTTGGGAGCCCTCTGCCTTTTCAACCACTTCAGATATGGAGATAGGCAGGTCACCAGCCACAGCACAGGATCCAGACAGGGTGCTTGCTAGCACACCTCTCGCTTTGAAAGATTTTATTTTATTTTTTTAAAGTAGGTTCCATGCCTACTGTGAAGCCCACTGTGGGGCTTGAACACAGGATCCTGAGATCAAGACCTGAGCAGAGATCAAGAGTCGGATGCCCGACTGAGCCATCCAAGTGCCCCAAGATGTTTTCAATAATTACTTTTAATAAGGGATAAATTATATGTGCATTAAACTTCTTGAAACATGAAAATTTACTTATGAATACCACTTGTACCAGTATGCAAGTACTTATCAATCATTACTGTATTAACATAGTATACTTTTAAGATTTAGAGGAGGGATGCCCGGATGGCTCAGTTGATTTGGTGTCTGCCTTCGGCTCAGGTCATGATCCTGAGGTCCTGGGGTGAAGCCCTGCATGAGGTTCTCTGCTCAGTGGAGAGCCTGCTTCTCCCTCTCCCTTTGCCTGCCACTCTGCCTACCTGTGCTCTCTCTGTCAGATAAATAAATAAAATCTTAAAAAAAAAAAAAAAGATTTAGAGGAAAAACAGATATAAGTTAGCCATCATGGTATTTTTTAAGAAGGTGAGAGAAGAGATAAACCCAACTGAAGGGCCTGGCATGGAACAATAAAAATGGACTACTAAAGGGGCGCCTGGGTGGCTCAGTTGGTTGAGTGTCTGACTCTTGATTTCAGTTCAGGTCATGATCTTGGGGTCGGCCCCACATCAAGCTCCGTGCTCTATGGGAGTCTGCTTGTCTCCCTCTCCCTCTGCCCCTCCCCTACCTCTCTTTCTATTATAAATAAATAAATCTTTTTTAAAAAATGGACTACTACAAAATCTAAGCCATAATCCAGTGAGGAATTGTGTTTTGTTTTTTAACTAACCTATGGGCAACTACTATGTACCAGGCATTTCTTATATTTTATTTAAGCGAATACTTGGAACATTCTGTGAGGTAGCAGTTTATCACTGGATTAGCTTAGCCAGGAAGAGTGTGAAGACTAAGAAGAGGATGAAATGTAAAAACATGCAATAAAAATTCCTTAAAAAAAAAAAAAAGAAAAGAAAAGAAAAGTTTGAGTAGGAAAAAAAAAAGCCAGAAGTGTGTGAAAGAGGATAAAGAAGAGAAAGGACAAGGGGCGCCTGACTGACTTAGTCAGTGGAGCATGAGATTCTTGATCTAGGGGTCATGGAGTTCAAGCCCCATGTTGGGTACAGAGATTACTCAAATAAATAATAAATGAACTTTAAAAAGAGAGAGAGAGAAAGGACAGAAGTCACCAAATATGACATTGCATCAATGGTGACCAGTTGAGTTCAGAGGCTTGGAGCTGATGTGAGAATTTGACTGTTAGGTCTTAGTAAATATGCTGAACATTTAAATGCCTTAGTACATTTAATTCTCACAACCACTCAATGAGGTGTGAGATTATTATATCTAAATTACATATGAAGAAACTAAGGCCCAAGACTGCACAGCTGTCTGGGAGCAGGGCTGCGGTTTTACTTCACATCTGTTCATCTGTTCATCTCTAAGCCAACAACAACTTGCCTTAGACTTCATGTCAACACTTGGTCAAGTAGTCAATTTTCCTGTTCCCAGATTCAAATCTCAAGAAATAACCAGCACTCAAAAGGAATAACCCCCACATAAAAGCTATTACACTAGCATGATTAAACAATGGACAATTTCCCTTTATTTCCTAAACTTTTGAAAACATTACAATTTTTTGTGTTTTTATTTATTTATTTTTATGATGTTCAGTTAGCCAATATATAGTACATCATTAGTTTTTGATGTAATGTTCAATGAGTCATTAGTTGCACATACAATTTTTTATTACTTAGAAAAAAAAACCAATTCACTCAGTATGAACTGGAGCAAATCCCCTGTAAGGCAGCATCACCACTGGGAGATAGCAGAATCTACAAAAACTCCATTCCTATTTACCTTACCACTTTGTACTGTGCTGGCCATGGGAACTGTAAAGAGACAGGTGCAGAGAAATGGCATATAAAAGACACAGAATTTTTGCTTATTGGTAACCATGTCAAATGTGCCATCTCCTTATCACATCAATTGCATTATCCAAAAGAATAAAGAAAGAATGCTTGAGGGAGGTCAGAATGGCAGACTGAGAACTTATGTCCACATGACATCCTTTATAAGGTCCCACTGAAATGACAGAAAAGACAGATATGGACAAGAATGGAACCCTAATGGTGCTACAAAACAAGAAAGTATGTTACCAGCATATCAGAAAGTTTGCACAAATTCTGAAAGACAGAAAGCAGATGGGATCTGATTGGTGGAGAATTGGCAGTGCCTCAAGGGCCTTTATTGACAAAATACAAAGCACCACAGCGAGGAGGCTTTGGGAACATCATTTGAGCAATTAATCAGAACCCACATTCAAAAGAGCTGGATCAGCCAGCCTCTTTCCTGCCCCTATGATTCCCCACAAAGTTATTAAGAGCACAGGGTTCCGACCCTTGGCAAATACCCAAGAAATAATCTACCAGCAAGCATAGGCATTTATTTCTTCTATCACATACCATTTGTGTTCCTGAACAGTTCACATTCTATAAAACCACCCGAAACCCCTAAACAAACAGGGCTTGAGAAGAATAACTGGATTATGTGTAGACTACTTAAACCCGATGGAACTTTCTAGCCCAAATGCTAGCAAAACAACCTTAAAAAAAACAAGGGTACAGTTAAACCTCTACTGGCAGAGTAGCCACAAATCATAGGGCTCTCATGCTTTCTCTTCCTTCTAGGGGGGCTTAGTTTCTACTAGAGACAATTTCAATCAAAATATAAAATCCAATTCAGGCTGTAGTCTTCTTCATTAACCCACTATTTAAATACTGGAGGAAGTGTCTTCACAGCTTTTTCAACTACCCCAGCAGGGTGCTACTGAGGTTAACCAAGCAGAAAGCAGAAAGACACTTAAGTAGTCCTGACTTACACTAAAGGAAGTTGCTGCAGTAGATTTCTCAACTTCACATTCTGAGATTTTTCTAAGTCTCTCTATTGCTAAAGCTCTCCCTTGAATTGGGAGAAGGCTTACTTACCGATTCAATATTTTAAAGTATCTGGGAATATCGTTTCTAAACCAACACGACTTCAACATTATGCCAGTGAGATTCCCCAGATTACCAAGGTCATGTATAGGACAATTCATGATTATAGAACAGAGGGTAGGTGATTTAACCAGGGAAGGACCTTAGAGGAAGGCTCTGTAAGAAACACAGAGGCACAGCATTTTAGACTGAGTCAGACAATCACATCACATCCCCTTCTCACTCCACCCCAATGACAGTGACAGTTTTAGTGGGGTCTGAAATTTGCCTTCTTCCTCCGTGTTCCAGGTCCAAACACTTTCAGGCACCCCACAAATTAGGCTGCCTCTGATACTCCCTGCTCACCTATGCCCTGTTATGACAGAGACATCTTGGGGAGGCGGGCATACACAACCACATAGGGATACCATCCAACCCCAACCTGGTCCTTCCTTCATGTATATAAATCAAGGTTCCCCAAATATCTGAGGATTTATGAAAGAAAATAAACAAAATAAACAGAACATGGGGGATAATTGAGTAGAAGAGGGTTTTTAAATTTTAAATACTATTCTCATACAGAGGAAATATTATATTTGTGGAGTAGGAACAGGATGCTATTAAAACACTTGAACAAAAAATTTATGTATGAGTGCTGAAATAAAAAGCAATTAAAATGGGCTAGATTGAGAGAATCACCTCTATGAATTTCACAGCAGAAGAAATCATTTCATTTCAGAACTACCAATACACTCCTAAAGCTTAACACAGTGCTTAGTACATACCAGGCATTTTATGACTACTTGATAAATGAACGAATGAGTAAGTGAATGAATGAGATGAGTAAATAAGAGAATGAGAATGAATGAAAATGACTCAATATGCATGGCTAGCCGGTGAAGCAAGCTGAAAAATAAAGTTGAAGACAGCTCCTTTATGTAGAACAAAAATGCAAAGGCAGTCTTAAAAAAAAAAAAAGGAAGAAAATTTACAGAGATTCAAAGCATAAGGTACAATACCAACAGAATTTCTAGAATCAGAGGCAAAAAAGACAATAATTCAAGAACTAATAGAAAAAAAAATTCCAAGTTGAAAACATGAGTGTTCAGCCCATTGAGTACGCAGCAAAAGAGGACACACCTAGAAATATTTTAATAAATTTTCAGAAAAACAAAGATAAACAGAAAATTGTAAAATCTTCCAGAGTCAGAAAAAAAATTGTTAAAAAATAGAAATGTAAAGGAATGGAGATCGAATTCTCATAAACACTGGTGAAGCAATAGAAAAACAGGCCTTCACCGTTCTTGGGAAAATAATTTTGAAGCTAGAATTTCACAGAGAAACTAACAATCAAGATTATAGGCAAAATGAAGACATTTTCAAACATGCAGAAATTCAGAAGCTTTACCACCCACACACGTACAATCCAGGTTCTTCACCAAATCTAAAGGAAATACCACAAAAAGACCGAACTGAGATACAAGTGGCAGGTGCATATGAAGAAGTACAAAATGAGGGCACCTGGGTGGCTTAGTTGGGTAAGCATCTGACTGACTTCAAGCCCCAAGTTGAGCTCCACACCCAGCGTGGAGCCTACTTTAAAAAGAACAACAACAAAAAAAGAAGTACAAAATGGAGAAAGAGACAGACATACACACATAGAGAAAACCACACAAAGGGAATTAATTTAACATTTCTCTGGGGATAAAACAACATAGAATTTCTGTTTCTGTAAGTCTTCTCACTCCATCATACTAGGTCCAACAGTAACTTAGAACTGCTATGGTGTGGGGGTGGAGGGTAAAATTTTGGGTTAAACTTACAAGCAAAGCTTAGAAGACAATTACACTGACAAAGGAGTAATGTAATAAATCTTGAAATAGAAGAAAAACTTTTTATTACTTTGAGAGCAAAAGAGAGTGTGTGCTGGGAGAGGGGGTGCAGAGGGAGAGGGAGAGAATATCAAGCTGACTCCCAGCTGAGTGTGGAGCCAGATGGCGGGTGGGCTCAGGGTCTCACGACCCGGGCCGAAATTGAGAGTTGGACATTTAACCAACTGAGCTACCCAGGCGCTCTGGAAGAAAAACTTTTAAAAGGAAGGAGAAGTCTGGAAAAGGTAGCATTCTAACTTTCTAATCTTTCAGAGAGGGAATACTCGATAAAGTTAATCAGAAACAATAAACTGAACTTTGTAAAGTTCACTAATGGTAAAACTTAATATAACAAAATTGGGGGTTAAAGGAAGGAATAATAAAACATTCAAAAATATTCATCTTTCATATAAGGAAGCTAAAAGATACAATTCAAAGTTAAACATTTTTAAATTAATAGTAATAATTTTTAAAGCTGTAAGGATAACTGTCCAAAAATTAAAAAGCAGACACAGCTGAGAAGTGAGCATCTATGCTTCCATGGGAGCATCTGTGGGAGGCAGTGGTCCAGTCGGTGACATTAATAATGTCTCTGTACTTCCTCAGATGCTAAAAGAGCATCTTCAGGATGCTGTAGGCAGCTCTAAGTAAGAACACTAGGTCCAGAAAATTGGGTTTCAAGAGGCCACTTGCTTCCTATGTTTAGCTTGGAAGTGAGATACCAGTATGTTTTAAAATTTAAAAACTTGAGAGAGAGGAGGTTTGGCCTGATTGTGAAAGCCTTAAAGCTACAGAAAAACACTCAAGACAGAAAAACTGAGGACTGTAGGACACTTATTCCTACTGTGGCTGAGAAAAACCAAACGAGGATTCAAAAAGGATTATTCTAGAAGAAGGACTAGACCTGTCTTCAAGCTTCAGTCACTTTTAGAAGACTTTAGGAAAGAAGTATTCCTGCAAACTGGAACTAAAGAAAAAGAAAAAAGAAGCAGAAGCCTCATTCCTTGCAAGTGTGATTGTCTGGTTTTCATAAATATAATACAAGACAAGCTCTATCTATGAAGAATCCAAAGAGACACAAAGAAAGTTTAAAAGGATGACTTTGAGGCTACTGGATGATTGTCATTAGAACAAAGAGGTAATGAAGATGTCCCAAGTCCAAAAGATCTTCGACAATACCTCTGGGAACAAGCCCCATACCAGTGTGGGCATCAAGAGAGCAGACAGCAAAAGGGCAAGGCAGGAAAGCAGTAGAGGGAAACATGGTTTCAAAAAGAATGTTAAGGGGGGAAAAAAAAATCACCCCCCCCACCAAATAGGACATTGTACAAAAAAAGGCATTTTCTAATTGTTCCTATCCTACAGTTTCATCTCTATGCCATTTACTTCCCCAGAAGAGGTCATGTCAATGGTCTTCTACCATTGTGAAATACTTCACATGAGAAATACTGGGAAAGTATCTTAAGTGATACTGTATCTGCTGTATCTGTTAGAATTTTCCAGGGCTGGTGTGACGCTAAGTGTGAATGTGAGTATGTGAGGTTTAACCCTCAAGTTGTATTTTTTTAGGTGCCTCCTTATAAATGTGAGCAAATTTTCACACCTTTCTTTAAAAAGGTGACGTGTAGAAAGAGTGAGCAACCAGTTAATACATTATAATATGGGTTTGCCAAATTGGAGCTCCAAGTAATTGGGAAGTCCAGCACAAGAAAAGGTCACCCCAGAAAAATCTCACTCTTCAAGAAGGCTCTGACAATAAAGAAAGAACGAGATTTTAATCACTGAAGCTAATTACATAGAAGACTAAATCACAAGAAGAGTTATTTAAGTGTCTTAAATACAATAAAAAGTAATTAACAGGAAGCGCCATCTTGACAGCTTCATGTCACAAACCAAGCCTAAAAGGCCCAGCTAATTCCCAGCCCGGGAGCCAGAGAATGAGAACAACTCCAAGTTTGATCTTTTTATTTTTTATTTAAACTGTTTTGATTAGCAGATAACAACTCTTGCCAACTCTACAGTGAATTAAGAAAAAAATTTTAATCTATTAGAAGAATGATGAACCTCATTTTCATTGATTCTCTAGAGGGCAAGAGATAGGAACAGAAGACTGTCACACAAGAGGTGCCTCACAGAGAGCCTGTGACTCAACTCCCTCCCCTACACACCAAAAAGAAAAACAGAAGGACTAGACTGAACCCTAACCGAGGACAGAGACAATTCACACACTTTGACACGTGAAATACACCAAAAAATCTGCTCTGAAATAACTGCAAGAGACTCCACCTCATCCGCCTCCCCCGCCTGGTTAGCCTGTGAGCAGCAGCTCGAGAGAAGCTCTGGCGCAGCCAGAGGAGCCCAGCTGATCTCAACAACAGGAAAGCCTCTAGATGCTGTAACAGCCTGTGTTTTGGTATACAAGCCTACAGAGGACAGTAGACATAATTTGGATCAGATGACTTCTTAATTCTACATTTCTACAAGCTTGAACACAGACAGCCTTTCAGAGAGCTGATGCATTACTAAAGCAGCTCTCCGAAATGACCTTCCCTGAACTGACCTGTACATTCTAGGATTTCACCTGATGCCGGTCCAAGGGACTGAGGGCCACCAGACCTGTGCACTTCTGTCCCAACCTGCTGAGCCATTTGTTTCTGTCCTCATAACTATTTATACTGGTTGTGCTTATTATTTTTAATTATGTACTCCATCAAATATTCTTATTAATAACTGAAATAGAAGTACACACAAAAAAGTGTGTTTATGAAAACAGATGAATACTTTTAAAAGGTTTAATAAGATGAATGGCTTTAAAATGGCTGCGAAATAAATGAAGTGATGTAAATCACAGACATCTAGGGTTTCATAATTAGTGTTTTTAAGTACTCATTCTAAAAGGGAAGTTATGCAACTTATCAGGTTATCGAATGGTTGATCTACTTTGCCCATACATCAAAGATTTGGAAATATATGTACATTTTTATGTTTAAAATGAAATGAAAATATTTTAGATTTAAAAAAATCCCTCTCTAGCCAATGTTTTTGAATAATTAACCATTACACTCAGAAAGAAGGCTGTTAGTATGTCTAAATTCTGACTATTAGCTGAGTATTTGAATGTTATTTATTCATACAACTTTTTTATAATATTATTTGGAATAATTTGCAAAAGGACAGAAAATTCAGAAGAATAAAAACAAAATCAAAGTAAAGGGAAAAGTAAAGAGAAGCTATGAGTAGGAATGGAACATAAAAAGCGTAAGAAGCATTAAAAGGTTCATCTTCCAGAAACAACCTGTCCTTGGCAAGGTTGTCCCAATAACCAAGCAAAAAGGGAAAACTATCCAATACAATTTCTCCAGTACTGATTACATAATAATAAAATCAGGGATCAATAGAAACAACTCTCCCAGTATTCCCTGTTATGCTTCACAAAAGGATGCAATATAATAAACAAATAATTCAAAAACCTACTGAAACTCCAACCATATGTTGAATACTGAGACTACAACAGGGAATTTAAGTGACAAAAACCCCTATCTTTAGGGAGCTTACAGTCCAGAGAGAGTTTGTCTCAAAAGTATCCATAAATCTCAGTTATTTCTCCTGATGGCAGCCTAGCAGTTGCTTCACACAGTTTAATAGAAACAACTCTGTGAAGAAACTCATCATGCTTCCCAGGCACCTTGCTAGGCTGGTCTAATCAAGGGGACAATTTAGGTATCTAGAAGAATCGATATCCTGGTAAATACTTTGGTAAATCATACCAAAGTAATATTTCTTATAATCCAGTTATAACAACTGAGAGGTAGAGAGAGGTCAAGGTTACCACCTCTGACACAAACCTGAAGTACAGATTGTCTATACTGTTAGTTAAGACCCATCAACTTGTGTTAACCAACCAAACTGAAAAAAAGATTGATATCTTCTTACGAAGGCTTGAGAATCTGACCAAAACCTTGGCTGCACAGAGAGCCACCTAACCTCTGCAGAAAGGATTGCCAGTCTGAAGGAGTAATCTCCATTAAAGCCAAGATCAACACAGTAGAAAACTCAAGGTTTCATGGCATGGAGCATGCCCACAACACCCTACTATGGAATTTTTAAATGAGCCGTTTCAAACTGTCCTATAAAAAGAAAAATCTCTGTAACACACTCAGATTATGCAAATTTTAAGCAGTGTGAATTTACTTTAAGAGTAGACCTCAGTGGTAACTAAATGAAATAACCTACTCGACTGGATTGTTAAACATGGGTGGAAACCATCTTACAAAAATAAACATGAGGGTTTTTACAGTAGTGACACTTGTTTTTTACTAGTGTATTAGATAGCAGGAGCAGTTATTTACTGACAGGACTCCTTGTTTGTGACAGTTAAAATTTTAATATACAGGAACACTAACTTCCCAGCTCTCCATAGTAGAGTAGCATGCATTTGCTCCTGAGAAGTAGTGCAAAGTGGTTATAATCATTAGTGCAACTTATACAGACAGAAAAATGACCAAAATATGTCCTAGTCTCTCCCATGTCAAAAATATTAACTGATTTGTCAAGATTCTGCTTCTAATAAAGCCTGTCACTTGTGATGGTGTTAAGGTAGTGACAACAAAAGCCTGCATCGAGTTCCTCTCCACGAAGTCTGACTGTTGTGTGAACAGTAAGGTTTATATAAATGCAGGAGTGCTAACAGTGACCAAAAATAGTTATTGCCGAAGTACGACAGCGCGAATGAACAGAAAAGGTTCTTCTTGAGAGCTTCTGGAAGGTAAATTAGCTGCTAGAGCCTCTCTTTCCTTTCAGAGGCACACAGTAGCTTAGAGGGGTTTCTCCTAATGGGCTCCATTGTACTTTTAGTAAGACAATCCCTGTTTTGATGGGAAACCTATTCTTTTCTCCCCCTCCACTATGCCCCCTTAAAAGAGAAGAAAAATACCAGTTTGGTAACAAACAGCATTTAAGATTGTTAACTAGAAATGGAAACAATGATCATGCTGGTATATTTTACACAGAGTAAGAACTGCTACTGGGGACTGACTGACTGTTTTAATATTCACTGTGGAAGCATGGCCCAGTGGGCTGCAGGCTTCCTCCTTCCCCTGTCAGATACCTCCCTTGAAAGACTGTTCATCAACCAAATTTCCAAGGGACTCTGGAAGAGAACAGGATATAGCCAGTACAAAAGAGAAAGGCCCCATCATCTATTGACAACATACATCCATATTAAGAAAATGTCCAAAGAACCCTTCTCCCCCTGCCCCCCCTTTTTTCGGGTGTGTGTGTGTGTGTGTGTGTGTGTGTCTATAATTCAACTTCCTAAATTAATGTGCAGATAATTCTTCCACCTAATGTTGGATAGTACCTAGAGCCTGACAATAAATGGCATTATTAATAGGAATAATGTATGCTACATAGTGCCAAGCACACAGAGCCCAATAAATCTTAAACAATAATGAAAGAATATGATTAGCTAATGAATGATTATAAAATGCTTTGCAAATATAAAGTGCTACACAGACATAATAATTAAGAAGCACTGTGTTAAGAGCAACAGAAAGCAAATCAGGGAGAAAAGAAAGGAGAGACGTGACTGAGGACAACTTGCAGCTCTGGCTAAGTCCCTGCTGGCCAGAACACTCACATTCCTCCAATGGTGACAGTGGCACATGTCCGCTCTGAAAAGGCAGGCACTGTCTCCGTGGCTGGGCTGGCCGGTCTAATGTAGTCCACAGTCACATTGACCTGCAAATAAAGAATCAAGGAAGTTAAGGTTGAGAGTCTGCAATACCGCTCACTGGCAGCTACATGTGCCTACCCAGTTGTGAAAGATCATCTCACCCAGTTGGATTTTCCGCGCCAAATATTTTAAAAAACAAAAACCGACAGCTGAACCCCTGGGAAAAAATATCTGCAAACGCCTTATCTGACAGAGGACTGTTCACCAAAATATGCAAAGAAGTCTTAAAATTCAACAGTAAGAAAATGAACAACTGATTTAAAAATGGGCTGAAGACCTGGACATCTCACCAAAGAAGGCCTTCAGAGGGCCACGATGTTCTCCATCGCATATCACTGGGGAAAGAAAAATTACAAAACCACCGCGCTACAACTATGCTGGGGTGGTCCACGTCTAAACGTGGACAACAAACGCTGGCGTGGGTGTGCGGCAGTAAGGACTCTCATTCATTGTTAGTGCGAATGCAAAACAGCGCAGCTACTTTCAAAGCCAGTTTCGTGGTTTCTTATAAAACTGAACATATTTTACCATACGTGCCTCGGTATTTATCCAAATGAGCTGAAACTTATGTCTATACAAAAACCTGGATAAGCATGTTTACAGCATCTTTACTCATAACTGCTGAAATCTGGAAGCAACTAAGGTGTCCTTCAGCAGATGAACATACAAACACACTGTGGTACATCCAGACAATGGAGTATTATTCAGCATCAGAAAGAAATGAGGGGGTTCCTGGGTGGCTCAGTCGTTAGGCATCTACCTTCGCCTCAGGTCATGATCCCAGGGTTCAGGGATTGAGCCCCGCATCAGGCTCCCTGCTCAGGAGGAAGTCTGCTTCTCCCTCTTCCACTCCCCCTGCTTGTGTTCCCTCTCTCGCTGTTGTATAAATAAATAAACTCTTTAAAAAAAAGAAAAAAAAAAAGAAATGAGCTCTCATGCCATAAAAAGACATAGAGGAACCTTAAATGCCTATTGCTAAGAGAAAGAAGCCAACCTGAAAAAAAGGGACATATTGTATGGTTCCAATTATGTGACATTCTGGAAGAGGCAAAATTATAAAGAATGAGATCAGCAGTTGCTGGGGGTCAGGGGAAAGAGAGATGGATGAACAGGAAAAGCACAGGGGATTTTTAGGGCAGTGAAACTATTCTGTTATCAGATAATAATGATGGACACACGCCATTACACATTTCTCAAAACTCAGAGAACGCAGAACACTGAGAGTGAACCCATTTAACTATGGACTTTAAGTGGTGATCTATCAACGTAGGTTCGTCAATTATAACAAATGTACCACCCTGGTCGTGGGGGGAGCAGACGGGGGACGCTTTGCCGGGGCCGCCCGATCGCTGAGTGTCCGGCGGGCAGGGACAGTGGGGGAGGCTGTGCTTGGGAGGAACAAGGGCAAAAATGGGAACTCTCCACTTCCTGTTCGATTTTGCTATGAACCTAAAACTGCTCTAAAAATTTTAAAGACTGATAACAAAAGAGAAAGACAAATGGCCGGACATTTAAGGTCCCACAGATATTACACTTGACAGAAAAGAGGTTGGCAATATTCCTGCAGGACTCCTAGATAACATTATGTAGAGCAGTTCTTTAACCTTTTCAGACTCCTTTGAAGATCTGTTTTTTAAAAATATGAAATGCCTCTACAGAAAAACTGCATGTTATTTTAGTCTACCATAACTTTTCCAGAACCAAGTTAAGAAACATCAAGGAGAACAAATGATGACAGTCACAAGGATGCTAGGGACTGGTATCACAGTACATAAATAAAACGACACAGCTAACCACACCCAGTGCCAGTACAGTTGAAGGTAGGAAGTTTGGAGAAAAATAACAACGACTGAATGGGCCAGAAAAACTTTAAATTTCAAATGAAGAAAGGATAGGTGTACAAATAGGTTAGGAAGCTAGGAACCTAAAATGAGAAAGTTGCTGAATCCTAATATACAATATAAGGATATGGGCATACCGAACAATGAGCTTTCTTTATGAAAACATTTAAGAAGGAACAAGTATGTAGTATCCACTAATAAACATGCAGTGTCTGTTTTATAGAATTAAGGTATATGGCTGGTTTTGGCCATGGCCAAGGCTTACATATCTGCATGGAAGAAAATACACTAGATCAAGCATCCTGAAGCCATCCTCATAGTCAAAGTCTAGAATCTCGTTTTCTAAACATGTCTTTAGTTCCCACTGATCAGCTTAAAGACAGCATATTGAACAGACATCAAGTTCAGCCACAGTGCTGGTGAGCACGATTAAAATCCTTTCAAACTGTCTGTTCCTCAAAAACTCATTTTAAAAATGAATACAGAAATTTTGAAAAGGACAGCTGCCTCAAAATTCGGACTGTCAGATCACTCATTGGAACACTCCATCTAATCACGGTTTAAAAGCAACAGGGAGCCCTATCACAGAGAAAGCCTGTTAAGGACTGAAGGTAAGGTAAATTATGAGAAGTACTGACAGAACACAACAAGACAGACAAGAAGAAAATATACAGAAGACCCTTAAAGTCAGATATATACACTGAAATTGTTGCTAGGTCTCATCGACTTGTCTAAAGTAAGGAGATGGGTACCTTTGAGGGATATGATCAGACTGGGGCAGGGACGGGATTTAACAACTAGGCCCTCCTTCAGTAAGGTTTTAATAGTTTCCCTGTATGCAGCCAGAGTTAATACAGGCCAAAGACAGAGCAAGGAAATAGAGGGACTACAAACAGAAGCACAGCTGACTCAAATTCCTAGGAGAGGAAAAGCTTGTCCCCAACTTACCTGCAGCGACACATCCTGGGAACTCTGTACCCTGGCAAGGCCCTACTTATAACTATAACCAACTTATAGAAGCAGAAAGAGAGCCAGGAGAGCACCTGGAAATCTGGCTAAGTCATGGCAAAATCACACAGGAAACTGGCAGTGTACAGGAGCTAAACCTCAAGGGTGCCCACACCATGGAATGTAAAGGAATTTAGGGCTAAATTTAGAAAGGGCATAGCCACAGAATATGGTGGAACTGGGGGCATTTGGTGTGAAGCCAAAAATTATGTGGAACTGAGGAAAGAGGTCCACATATCTGATCTCACCAAATCCAGCTCAAACCCACAGTTCTATTCCAATGGAAACATTCTTCCTTGCTTAATAATAAACTATGAATCTCAAGGTTACCTTGCACCTGCTAATACCAAGCCTCTACCTCAGCAGACAAGAGAGTAGGATAGTAGCTTTTCAGTGCAAATACACTGCAAAGAGTAAATTAGCTCTTACACAGAGAGCATTAGTTCATCCAGAAGGCCAAGTGAGTAATGGTGGCGATGATGATGGTGGTGGTGGTGGGTGGGTAATGATAATTAACAAAAATGAATACATGACCATCCTCCAGTTCAGAAGGCCAAAAGGCACCCTATTCCAAAACTGATTTTCAGGAAAATAAGTGGGAAGACCAAACAAACAAAACTTCAATTTTCACTAACCTAAAGAATCAGTTACATTCATCTCCCAGCTAATTTCTTCCTTTATCTAGGAAAATAGCTGAAAGTAAGAGATTAAAAAAGAGCTCTCTGGGGAGGGAACATTATTAAAGTAAACCTCAAATACAAATGAGGCCCTGAGAACAGCCCACAGCCAAGACACACACCTTCAGGCAGCCATGACAAACCAAGAATTAAAGTCACCGTATAATTAGCATTTATGTCCCTCTCCCGTGGATTCTGAGATCTGTTTCTCTACCTTGCAGCCATCTCTAGATACTCATCACTGACTTGTCAATCACTTAAAAAAGAGCCACAATTTAAACAGTTTCAATTAAAACTGTAAATCTTAGCAAGGTCTTTGAATAACTGATAACTAGTTTTGTGCTTATGGGTTACGTACATACGGAATGGCAGGAGTTAAAAAGTAGCAGTTTTTGCAGATAGGTTCCTCATTTATCAAACAAAGATACTCCTGGAAATGTTTAGTATACAAGTATTTTACATGTATATAACACAAAGACAGGGCCTGATCTCTGATCTCTCTTTACAGCAATGACCCCAAGAAGCCCTGGGCTCTTGCTTGGTTCCACTTGTCATTCTCTCACAGAAGAGTCACATCCTATCTTTGGGTCTCACTTTTTCACCTGGAAAATTTAGAGCACTAGACCAGAATTTTACAGTATCACTGAACTCTCGAATTCCAAGACAGTCAGATATGGTTTATTATATGGCATTTTCTTAGGCCTCTGTAATTCCTACCTTAAATTTACAATATACTGGAACACACAGATTGTAAGCTCCAGGAAAAGGCAGGTCATGCCTTTTACTAACACTGTAGTCACAGGGCCTGTACAGAAGTAGCTGGGTATACTGTAAATACCTGTTGCGTGTAACCAGGAGCCCTTTCAGACATAAAATCCTAAAGGACACCTTTGAAATGAGAAGGATCAATTTTGAGAACTACTTTGTCAAAGCTGTTGACTTTTCTGCTGTTTTATATGACAAAAATGTATTTATTTAAAAGAGAGGGGAGAGGAGTATTTTGAAATCATGATAAAATTTTAATCACAGCCATTCCTGTAATAGGTTGAACAAGCAAAACACATGTAATTTCCTGTATTATTTGTTTCTCAAACACATTTTCAAAGATAAAAAAAGGGTAGAGGGCAGTCTAATTTGATCCATCCTTGGTCCATTAGATTGTAGAGTATTCCTTTCAAGGACCCTGCAGAGAAATGAAGATGAAAACTTAAGACCAAATTTATATCACAATCTCTTATAAAGCATGGAAGCAATTTAGTTCAACAGAATAGCTTTAGGCTACACCTAAAGAATCGTGAGCATCTATGGATGGATATTCTTCATCCAACTGATCTCTCAAAAAGCCAAACTACCAAAGAACTTCATAGACTTTATGGTAGTGATGATAATGAAATGACAAAATGACAAAATCTGAACCATGTATAAAGAACAAGGAAGGGAGGAAAACAACTGCATATCCACAATATTTCCAGGTCACAGCCTGAGTTTAGTATTAATATAACTAGGGCTGTTATGTAAGGCTATTTTGTATAAGCATCATATAATCCCACCCACTATTCCACATGGCCAATCATAAATTCACTAGGAGCTGTAATAAATATCCTGCCTCCGGAAATCAGCTTTTAAATGATCCATCACTCTCATGACAGAATTTCCAGGTAGTTATGAAAAGCTTCTGTGTACCCCAGAAAAGACAACAGTGCCATCTGGGCAAGTCCAGCTAATGCACCCAGAAGACAAAAGTAAGTAGAAAAAACTATTTTAAATAAGAGCATGGACTCAAGCCCACCAGGCTGCAAGGTTTAGTTCCCAGCAATTCTACATAAGAGCTGTGTGAGCTTCGATAAGTTACCTAACTCTTCTGTGCTTCAGTTTAACATGGATAACTCTGCCCATCTCACAGTTATAAGAAGAAATGCATTAATAAACACAAGGCATTTAGAACAGAGCCAGACTGAGTAAGCTCTATGTGCCAGTTATGTTTAGATAAACATGCACTGATTTTCTTAGAGAGCCGGGCACAAAGTCATTGCTAAATAAGTGTTAAGTGAGATAAATAAGTACATGAATACATACATATATGCAAAAATCAGATGCATGTTGACTTAAATCATTAGACTACTGAAATCATTAGGTAGAAAGACTCAATTAAATACACTTTTCTCCTTAAGGAGCCACAGCAAACAAGAATATGTACTTCATACATATTCATCCCAACTTAGAGATAAGTGGGGCTTATTTTAAAGAATGATACACTATTTAGTATTTATTTATACTTTTTCTGAATTTTGTAGGTACTAGTTATTGAAGATTTTATTTACCAAAGATAATTAAAGCAGAGTGTGGGAATAATCTCAATTAATAGGTTAACTAAAGATACTTTAAGAGGATACTCCTTGCCTTACTAAATCAAGAAGACAATGAACAAAGAGACCAAGTCTCCACTTATCTGGACAAAACAGGACATTCCAGAATACTCTTCAATATTTATGTATGCTTAATCTTTCTTCTCTGCTAAAAAGCACCTTATGTATTAATTTAAAAATATATACATTGCATATTTTTACATTTTCAAACAAATCTTAATTACCCATTCACCTAGATACAGGATGAGCTTCAAAACAACTGCTGAGGAGGGGCCGCTTGGTCCTGCTTCTGGACATGTGCTCAGCTTACCTCCCAGCCAAGCTAGCTACTCAGATACAAGCCTCGTAGAGCCACTCAACCCCAACAAGAGGACATCACACGTACCTCCGCCTAGACAGCAAGGGGTCACAGGAAGACCATGAGTCACAAATGAGAGCAACATATGACATTCCCATTTTCTAATAGCAACATTGAAAAGGGAAAAACAGATGAAATTATTTTTAGTGTTTCCTATTTAACTAAAAATGTCAACAAATAACCAAAGTGAGAAAGATATTGAGATTATTTTTCCTTTGATACAAAGTCACTGAAATTGGTGTGCATGCTGTGGGTCTAGCACGTCTCCATCCGGACCGTGCACCTTTTAAGTGCTTGGGAGCCACCTGCCGCTCTCGTCACCACCTGGGACTGCACACACCCAGACTCTACCTTCAGGCACAAGAGTCTTAGCCTCATCCTCTCTTATAGGAGCCTACCTATTGTGAGTCTAACTTTCTCCATTTCTTCCTGGGAGCTTCTGCTATCTTAAAAGAATTCCCTGTAAACACTCTGAAACCAAATAGGAACAAACATCTTATGAAAAACCAGGTATGAAAAATAAAAAAAGTTTATCCTTCATTATCTTAAAAAAAAAAAAAATCTGGGGGTGCCTGGGTGGCTCAGTGAGTTAAGCCTCTGCCTTTAGCTCAGGTCATGATCTCAGTGTCCTGGGATCAAGCCCTGCATGGGGTTCTCTGCTCAGTGGGGAGCCTGCTTCCACCTCTCTCTCTGCCTGCTTCTCTGCCTACTTGTGATCTCTCTCTCTCCCTGTGTCAAATAAATAAATAAAAATCTTTTTTAAAAAAAGTTACTGGACTTCACCAGAAAGCTTTGGAATTTTCAGTTCTTAAAAACAATTTTGGATGTGAGACTAAATTTGTACAAAGGGAAAAAAAATTCCTTTAGTTTATGACTATCACTGTAAAATATATTCTGTTCTGTATTTGATGAAGATACTTTTCAATCACTTCTACCATTCCAATGGCCAAGTTTTATTTATTCTTGATTTGCTGATATAATTCTAGAATTCTTTACCTTAGGAGTTGAAATTTATTCTACTGGACAGATGGTGACTAGAAACTCAGGTTAAGGAAATACATACCTTCGTAGTGGTGATGAATACTTCTGCTGAGTATTGATTGTTATTATTAGAAAGAAATTGAGCAATTGGTGGATGTGAAGTATTTATTTTTATAACCACAATCAAAAAGCTGAAATTTATGTTTCATTAGGATATCACTGAGCTCAGATGTGTCTTAAAACAATTTTTACAGAAGGCCAAACCGGGGAACCTAAGCAATTTTACAGATAATGGACAAAAAATTATACACCTACACTGCAAAGATAAGGAAACAAACGAATCCTCCCTTCTTACTACTTCTCCAATCCAGCCTTGTTGTACTGTGTAACCCCCCCGCTTTGAAATCACTGTAATTAGGAGCTAAGGCTGGTTGTTTATTCACATATATTTATGTTGCTCTCCCCCATCTACAATCACCCTTCCTAACACCCCCAGAGTCAGAACTCTCTTAGCATATTCTAGTTCTATCAATGGAATGTTAACCTATAGTGCTTACAAACCTCTATAAGCGCAAAGGCAAGGAGCATTTTTATTTGATGTATTTCTGACAAAATTAACTCCTTACCCCCCACCACCTTGTTGTATGGGCAGATGCTTTTATCTGTTTTGAGAGGAAAGGTAGAAATCCAGCTTAACACAGGGCCTGTGGAGATGCTGAGAGTCTCTACTGACATTAAGCATTCGTTTAAGTGGACATCACTGCTTCCTGATAAACATTCAGTTTGGTAAATATTTAATTAAAAGCATACACAGGCATGAGATCCACAAATACATGTGAAAACATTTTATATAAGGACCCGTTAGAGACTGGCAAAGATTGCTAGAAGTAGTGACTTGACAACCGTAACATTAAAATGGTCTCAAAATATTCCTTAGTTTATGTATGAGGTAAATAACGGCACATATACAGTTTCGAAAACACAGCTATAACAACTGAAAATATTTCAAGTAAATCTGATGAGGATCACAGAAAAACAGAGACCCCTATGTGAAAATAACCTCATAGCTGCCAGTATTTTCATTAATCTTCTAGAATCTTCAGTCCTCACAAGCATGCAAATATATATAAAAAGTATAATCTGTGTTTGCATGAATGCTCCATCATCTTATTCATTACCATATCATGGTGTGACTCATCCCAATACCTAATTATAATAGTGAGGCCCCACAAGTAATACTGGAAACTGCCCCTTGTGTCTCCCATATGGTCCTTCTTTACTCCTCATCAGAGCTGCCATCTCCCACTGCTTTCCTCCAGAGGATGGAAGTTGTGCGAGGGTCTTTTTTTCCTCCCCTGTACAAGTGTCAGTGACAGGCATCTGTGTCCAAAATTTCCAAGGTCAGCAACAGTCAGGGGGAATTAAATCATTTCGTCCAGAACTCTCTCTGGAGGAGTTCCAGCCACACAACCAGCACAAATACACAGAGATCCTTATGCCTTTGTATAGAATACACACAATGTCATTCAGTCTTTAAAACAACAGCAGTCATAAAACGGAGAGGCTCAGGGATATGAAGAAAGAGGATTTGCTTAATGGCATCTGAGAAGAAGAATTACTGGGGGAAAGGGGAATATTATTAAGACATGGATAAAAACAAAAATTATATTTTCTCTGCAAATATAAGCCAGTCTATGAAGAAAATGTCTCTTCTCACCAAAAGGCCAAACAGAGGAACTTAAGCAATAAAGTGGGGGCTAAGGTATTCACCTTGTCAAGAGTTCCAATAAATCCTATTGCTCTGGGGGCCAGGTGTTGCTTGGGTGAGCAAAGCCAGTAGAGAAAAGCCATTCTGCATTCACTACAGTTCAAAGCACACCCATTTCTCCAGCATGCCCATGAGCTGGCATTTAGAAGTCACTCAGACAAAGGGAATATATATTCAGGTAAATTAACTAAAAGGGTGATCTGGACTAAAAGAAGTGTATCATCATGATCTCTAAGGAGAATTAGGAAGAAACATATAGTAATTCTTAAGGAATGCCTACCAATGGCACAAAGAAAATTAGCCAAAGGATATAGCTCTTCTGTACTTATATAAATTATTCTTGGTTTTGATGCAAAGAAAAGATTGCAAGATAAACAGATGTTAACATCATAGGTCTTTCTTCGTTTAGATATATCACCCTCTCCCTGTATTTCACAGAGAAGACAGAGGCCTACTAAATGAAACGAAGTTCCTTGATCAAAGGCACAGCGTGCACACAGCAATAACACCTAAGGTCAATGCCTGAAACTACACACAGAGCCTGATCAAAGACCATCCTACATTGCATCTGTGTGTCCACCTCCAAATCCAGGTCTTTGAACTTGTATGCAGCCACTGTTTAAAAAATCAAAACAACCCCCCCCCCACCAAAAACAAAAAGCAAAACAACAAAAAACAGTCAACTCCCCACCCCACAAATACATATTTGGAAACCAGGTGAACATAGAAATGGATGATAACCCTATGTCAAATGCATTACTTGCATACCTAACGGCCTAAATTCATGCAACTGAGCTCTAGGCAGCTATATGGAGAAGTCTTCTCCGAGACTCCTGGTCCCCCAGTCTCCACTGCTAACCCTTCAGAGACAGGAAGCAGAAAAATTGCTCAGATTCTTAAATAAATAAATAAATAAATAAATAAATAAAGCAGAACTACCATAAGAACCAGCAATTCTACTTCTGGGTATCTTCAATTGAAGGAGCACCTGGGTGGTGCAGTCAGTTATGGGTCTGACTCTTGGCTGGGGCTCAGGTGGTGATCTCAGAGTCGTGGGATGGCTCCCCACTCAGCATGAGGTCTGCTTAAGTTTCTTTTCCTGCCTCTTCCTCTGCCCCTCCCACCCCGCTCTGCACACACACTCTTCTCTCTCTGTAAAAAATAAATAAATCATAAAAAAAATAGGATAGAAAGCAGGGCCTCCGAGATATTTGTATCCCATGTTCACAGCAGCATTACTCACAATAACCAAAAAGTGGAAACAACCAAAATGTTCACTGATAGATAAATGGATAAACAAAAAGTGGTGTATGTTATATATACATGCAATAGGATACCATGGCCTTAAAAAGGAAGGACACTCTGGCACATGCTATTACTTGGACGAACCTCAAGGACATTATACTAAGTGAAATAAGTCAGTCACAAAAAGAAATACTGCATGAGTCCATTTACATAGGGTATCTAGAGTAGTCAAACTCAAAGAAATAAAGCAGAATGGAGGCTGCTAGGGGCTAGAGCGCGAGGAGGGAATGGGGAGATGTTGTAAAATGGGTGAACTGCTTCAGTTGTGCAAGATGGAAGAGTTCTGGAGTTTAGTAGTGCTGAGTTATGCAATCACATGGTACACTTCAAAATGGTTGCGATCATACATTTTTGTGATGGGCATTTTACCACAATTAAATACATGTTTTTTGTTGGTTTTTTGCTTAGGATTTTCTACCCACGCACATTCCATTAGGCAGTAACCTAGCAGCAGCAGCCAGGTAAAGGTCAGACAACTCTTATCTCATACCTAGCCAACTCCAGAATCTCAAGAGGATACTCCCATCACATTCCCAGAAAACAGATGTTTACCCAAAGGCAATAATAATGAGAAGTTATATCCAATAACCCACTGAAATAAAGGAGCAGTCTCAGGTGGTCGTAGAGGACAAATTATTCCACCCTTCTCAGGACATGAAATACCTTTATGTATTTTTCTGCTTTCTAAACAGAAGAGTGAATTCAAGCTACATGTCTAGGTACTCCAAGTCTAACTAAATGTTGCCTGCTTCACCATTTCTCAGCAGCAGTCATAGAGTAAGACAGAGTAATCTACAGCTCATTGACTTCCTATAAAATTGTCAAATAATTTTGAATGTGTTGGTTGTGCTTGGACACATTTCCTCCAGGAGGAATAGACCTCTCCTAGAGATCTGAAAGTTTAGATCTAGATTTGGGGGGAATTTTCATTGCATCCCACCATAATTTTTCCACCCCCCATCTGATTCTCCAGTTGAATCTAATCACTACTGCCCATGCTTTTATCTAATGAGCCTTCAATTTTCATGTGCTTCTCTAAGCGCTACTTTCCCACTGTTGGCAAAAATTGGTACAATATCTTTGGAGGTCAAATTGACAACTGTACCAACACTTACTATGTAGATGTCCTTTGACCCAGCAATTTCACTTTAAGGAATTTAGTCTATGGAAACAAAGATGTATGCGCAAGGACTCTGTCCTTTGCATTCATGGTAGTTTAGCACAAAAGCATAATAACAAGTTGTGATCTATCTCTCATAGCAGCCCACAAGTTCCAAGTTGGTAGTGGCCCTGGCTCTTCTTTTCCACCAGTGTATTACCAGCACTTCTCAGTAAACATCCCATGGCTGTTGAAAACAAGGGAGATCTATGCAATCTGTTTTGGAAACATGGCCAAATAAAAAAGCAAATGTGCAATGGTACATATAATACAATCCTATTTGGGGAAATTCAGGACACGGACAGAAAGGTAATCAAGAGGAACATACCTAACAAAGTGTAGGAATTTACCTACAATTATAGGGTACATTCAGTTCTTTTTTTTTTTTAAGATTTTATTTATTTATTTGACAGACAGAGATTACAAGTAGGCAAGAGAGGCAGGCAGGGAGAGAGAGGAGGAAGCAGGCTCTCCGCGGAGCAGAGACCCCGATGTGGGGCTCGATCCCAGGACCCTGGGATCATGACCTGAGCCAAAAGCAGAGGCTTTAACCCACTGAGCCACCCAGGCGCCCCCATTCAGTTCTTTTTACACCATGAATTTCCAAGATTAAAATTTGTAAGTTACATTTGGAAGAGGAAAAATAAGATTCAAGTTAAGGGAAAAAATGGCTAGTTGCAATGAAAATATAAGAAAAAGAATATGTACCTTTATTCAGAGCAACAACAACAAACTAGCCTGCTCAAATCAGACACTTCAATGCTGAATACATATTTACATCACACTAGTTCCCAGGCTGTGGCCAGTGTCACCATTTGGTAGTATCTGCCAACCAATAAAAACTATGCAGGGCAGGCTAAATACTGTTAGGAGGACACAATCATGAGGGCTTCCGGGTGCCCACTGGTGTACTGTTTCCATGGCAGGTGGGCATCACTACCTGCAAATGAACTGCCAATCTCACTGTGAGCTGATAATGATGCTGCTGCCACCACCTGCCTGCCATATGTTTTCTCTACCTGTCACGTAACAAGGAACTGCATTTTGGCATGCTGGTCACTGACAAGTCCGACACTACTGGTCTATGTTTGTTATATCTAGCTGCAGCCCTTCAGGTAGCTGAGGAACAGTGGATGAAAGATACAAAATATTACTCTACTGACCACTCACTAAGCCCCAGTATTTTGCAGCAGGGTAACCTGCTGTTCTTTCTTTATTCTAAGGCCAACAGTTACTAATGTCTGAAGGGCTGTGCCCCATCCCCAATTCATGCCCTGATCTTGTATCCCACTGGTAGAGCGGACAAGGAGGACAGATTTCCCACTGCAACAAACTGACTTCATTCTGTCTCCCTAAATCATCACAGAATGGTCAATAAAACCTGATGTCAACCCATGGGGTTTCCTTTTTTAGTATAATGTACTGACTGTACAGATCAGTGAAGGCTGTGACATCATGAGCCAAGAACTGGTGGTAGTGGACCACTGTCTCATAGCAGCAAATAATCTGAAGATAATCAAATATGGTAAAATATGTTTGGTGTGCCAATAAACTGCCACCAGTCACTGCCCTACTATACCTCTAACTCATACATTCCAGTCTGTATCTAACAGAGAATCTCAAAATATAAGGCTTGCTAGCTATACCTAGGCAACAATCTAGTAACTAGTTTCCAAAAAGGAGAGCCAGAGATTTTCAAAACCAAGTTTAGATAAAACATAATGAACATACAAATGGAATCAATCACACATGTTAACCAAGTGTCTTGCATTCCCATTAAAAATGGGAATTAAAGGTGATTATCCAACAGCACTTTCATGAATTATCAAGTTACTGTGCAAGTATGTATTTCCCTTAATGAGGGGACTCCTCATACATTTCAAGGGCCGTCCCCACTATCCATTACTTAACTCACTGGGTAAAACATCAACCAACAATAGCATCAAGAAACAAATAACAAGTGCTTCTCGTCATTCATTCAGCAGCCATTCCACCAACAGAGAGATGTACCTTTTCATCTCTGAGATAAAATTTACATAAAATTCACCAGTGTAACCATTTTATTTTATTTTTAAAATTTTATTTATTTATTTGACACAGAGAGATCACAAATAGGCAGAGAGAGAGGGGGAAGCAGGCTCCCCGCTGAGCAGAGAGCCCAGATGTGGGGCTTGATCCCAGGACCCTGAGATCATGACCTGAGCCGAAGGCAGAGGCTTAATCCACTGAGCCACCCAGGTGCCCCCAGTGTAACCATTTTAAAGTATACCAGTTTAGTGGGTTTTAGTATATTCACAACTCTGTAAACCATCACCATTATCTAATTCCAGAACACTTTCATCACCCAAAAAGAAATCCTCTATACATTAAGTAGTCACTCCTCGTTCCCTCCTTCCCCTAGCTCCTGGGAAACGTTAATCTACTATCTCCTTGTGTCTGCCTATTCTGGACATTTCACATAAATGGAAACATAGAGGAAGTGGTCTTTTGCGTGTTCTCTCACATGGTATTATGCTTTTAACATCCATCCAGGTTGTTCCACAGATCAGTACTCAATGTCCTTTTATGGCAGAGTATGTGTACTTACGTGTGTATGCCATATTTCATCTATGAAGATACACTTTTTTTTAAAAGATTTTATTTATTTGACACAGAGAGAGAGATCACAAGTAGGCAGAGAGGCAGGCAGAGGGGAAGGGGAAAGCAGGCTCCCTGCTGAGCAGAGAACCTGATGTGGGGCTCGATCCCAGGATCCTGAGATCATGACCTGAGACGAAGACAGAGGCTTAACCCACTGAGCCACCCAGGCGCCCCTGAAGATACACTTTTGAGACTGCAGCCATAATAAGAGAAAGTGCATGGAGAACCACTTTAACAAGATCTTATTCTAATAACAATAATCTTGCTTTTTGTAATACCATGAAGTGCCTTGAGAATCAGCTGAGACAGCAACTGATGGCATATGCAGATTTATCATTAACAAACACAAGGAAGCCCTCTGAATCAAATCATATAAGATAATGATTTTAATCCCCTCATCTATCCAGTTCAGAGAACCTCAGCCAAATCCATCTTTTTAAAAAAGCCACTCTTTAGTAAGAAGGAAGAATTCTTTTGGTGCCTAAGTCTCAGGGGGTGCTCCCTGAGTCATCAACCAATAGAGCAGCTACTTCACAGGAGCACAACAAGCTTCCTCACAACAGGTCCTTTGGTTAGGACAAACCGCACAGCACCGCTGTTTAGACACAGTACGTTTACATACAGTACCTGTGGGTTTACATACAGAGTCTATGTAAAGACTCTTCCCAGAATTACAATCCCTATAGGCTTCTACCCTCTCACCAGCTATGTGTGCTTCTAGTTTTCTCACACACACTCAACTCACTTAAAACGAACTGGACTACATTTCAGGATTCAAGGACTACTACACCTTCATTACTTGGCCTGTTTGACTACATCCTTGGTACACATGGCGATGCAGCTCTCCCTCATGTGTCACATATGGTAAATTCTATGTGAGTCTTTTCCTACCAGCTGACCTATACCTCTCCTGCCTCTCCACCTCTAAGAGTCCACAATGGAAAAACTAATGAGAGATTCTTCCACAGCACAGTAGTGTAGGAATAAACAGGAAGACCCAGTGAACCCTTCTCCATAATTTGGCATGGAAAGAATTTTTGTTCCTGTGCTACTAAAGAAAAATCTCTCTCTCTTCTCATGAGATGTCATCTCAAAAACAGGACAGTTGGTTTACTCATCAGGTAATTTTTTGAGTTATGAATTAATCTGTTCGTTAAAAGACAAGCCTAACAAGACAGTGATGATATTTAAAATATCAAGTACAGAATTACCACACAAGTTTAGACAATGTCATGGGCAATAAGAACAAAGCCAAAACTTCTAGCAGCTCCTGACACTAGACAAAACTTCTAGCAGCTCCAACACTAGAAAACCAGCAATTGAGGTTTATTGCAATAAGACTTTATTGCAACCACTGGCCACAATCTTCATGCAAACTACCTAAAGGAGAGACTTCTCAATCTCAAAAGATTCATCTAAAGCCCAATCATTTAAAGAGTGCCTTCCAGAACAACCACTAGGTATAAGAAATAGAAATCAAACTTATATGTTAGAAAAAGAGCAAGCAAAACTGCTACATGTATATGTACATACATACACACACACACACAAGAAATCAAATAGCAACATATTAAATATATTAAAGAACACTGAAATTTCAGGTTAATGAAGTGCTGAAACAGAAAAGATGGGTCCATAGTAAGATCCTTATTTTCACTGTAAAAGATAAACCAATATGCATAGATATGTTTAGTTTAAATAAACTGATGGGGGCACCTGGGTGGCTCAGTGGGTTAGGCCTCGGCTTTTGGCTCGGGTCATGATCTCAGGGTCCTGGGATTGAGCCCCGCATCGGGCTCTCTGCTCGACGGGGAGCCTGCTTCCCACCCCCCCGTCTGCCTCTCTGGCTACTTGTGATCTCTCTCTCCCCCTCTGTCAAATAATTAAATAAAATTTAAAAATAAATAAATAAATAAACTGGTGTTTTCATAAATATAATGTACAAAAGAAATGGTTATAACTGACAGAAGGTTATAAATTGAAATGCTTTATCATATCTAATAAAGTGAGTATTCTTAGTGACTGACACCTGCTAAAATTCCTACAAGTAAACATCAAGATAAACATAATTTAGCAACGAAATCAGTAAAATATTCAATATTTTATGTATGGGGTTCAAAAGTCTAAAAACGTCCCATAATTAATAAGAGAGTAGGCATGTTTGAGATACTTTGATCTGGAGCAAACAGGGAGAAGAGAGGTGAATTAACTGTTATTGATCTAATAATAGGCAACTCCCAAATCTGAAAAGAATGAATATAACAAATGATTAATAATTTCACAATTTATTAGTAGTCAATCAATATCTGTAAGCAAGAGCCCCACCCCTTCATTTTTGCTTCTCTTGAACACTGGGAGAATACTTTTTTTAGTTGCTTGAAAGCAGCTGGGCTGTGGAGCAGAAGGAAGACACAGTAACATCAACAACAGTTACTCACACAAGTTAAATAATATGTCCCCAAAATATGCAATAGTGGCCTTCTGCAATGCAAAATGGCAAAGTCATACAATCTGGAATTAGGCTAGCTTAGAAAGAGTAGAAAAAGAAAATATATCTGTATAGTAAGTTACTTTAAAAAATGATCAAGATTTATATTATATAAAGATTTCATTTTTAAAATTCCAACTCTGAATTAGTTGATTGAGCTTTTAAGGGATAAAGTAAAAGGAATGCCATTTAAAATCAGAATGAAAGGGACCACAGTTATCCCATAAAGCAAACACATGCCACTATACAAGAGAAAGCAGATTCAGTGGAGTCATACGAATTCTCCAAATTTAAACAGCAATTCAGTGGAAGAGTTACAACTAGATCCTAAATATCAGAGCAAATAAAATCTGAGAGTACAAGAACAGTAATCCACAGTAAAATGAAGCCATTTCAGTAAATTAAGTCTGTTATATGCCCAGAGAGAATTATAGTCTAGGTGGGTTAGCCCAAAAAACTTCCCAAGTCTGGGTCATTTCAGAAGCTACTCTTAAAATAAATGGATGATACAAAGCAAGTGGCTAAAGGGTAGTTTATGAGATGGCTCAGACTGAGACCTCCAGCTTCTGTTATGAACTGTGGTTCCTCCAAAACTACCCGGCTTACTGCTATCACCACTAATCTACAATACAAGTAAATTTAAAAAAAAAAATTACAATGACTATTTTGTTGTTACATTGTTTTTAAATACTGAAGAGGACAATAGAAAGTTTAAAAATTAAGCATTAGAGATGCCTGGGTGGCTCAGTCAGTTAAGCATCTGCCTTTGGCTCAGGTCATGATCCCAGGGTTCTGGGATCGAGTTCTGCATCGGGCTCCTTCTTCAGCAGGGAGCCTGCTTCTCCCTCTGCCTGCTGCTCCCCCTGCTTGTGCCCTCTCTCTTTCTCTCTAACAAATAAATATAATCTTTTAAAGAAGTTAAGCATTAGAACCAAGCTAAAAGAAATGTAAGGAAAAAAAGGAATAAAATTCAAGTTTGCCATTAGACAATTAAAATCTCAGGAAACACAAGGCTGACTGTCTGATTGAGATGAAATGCACACAACTGAAGGGGGAGAAACTAGTACACGTCTTAAATGACCACATCCTATCTTTAAAAAGTACTCAATACCATCAATTAAAAGACATGGGATGACTCTTCTAAACTTTAGATCCTCCCAGGTGTAAAAGTCTGTGATTTTGTGTGCTCAGGGAATTGATTTAACCCTATTATACAATACACCCTGTTTACTAAAACATAAAATAAAACCGCCCTGTCATAGGTCTAAAAACTCAAGATGAGTCAATTGGTGTAATTAAATGACAGTCATTGAAATTACTATATTAAAAGGTCATTGAAGGGCAACCCTCTTGAGTCCCCTCCCCACCTCAGGAGCTTTGACTATCACTTTTGCTATTGCTCAGTAAACCCTGCTTTGCTGCCCACCAAATAAATTAATTAATTAAAATAATAAAAAAATTATAATTAAAAAAAGATCATTTAAGGATGTGAGGGAGCTGTTCAGGTTACACAGTAAATTGAAAAAAATAGGTCAAATAGATTGATTCCAGCAGAAACATATAGAAGTTTTAAAAAATCCCAAAATGTTTACAGTAATTTAAAATACTTTTATTTTTCCTTTATGCTTTCCAAACTTATAATGAACATACACTGAATTTACAACCGGGAAAAAAAGTAACCAAAGAAGAAAAGCAAGAGATCATCATAGTTAAGGTATAATCTAAGGTAACATTAGTGACATTCCTGAAAAACAGTAAGTTGCATGTCACCGATAACAGGGGAGACTATGCTCTCTGGCTGCATGTAGGTCTTTGTGAGGCTTGTAATCAACTGACCAATTTTTATTCAGTGCTCATATATTCTTACCTCCTTATTTTCAAAAATAACTTACGAATCAATGGTAACCGTAGGACATATCCCTCCCTCCCATGCCTAAAACACAGATAAAAAATTTGGCAAATCACAAGCTAAGATGGAAGTCAATGGGGTTATTCACTAGAGGTTTGAAAAGCTTTCAAATTTAAGAACTAAAGGAACAGGATGATAAACCTTAGCAAGATGGTTAGAACTACCCAAAATGAAGACACTTCATTCCTCAATCATTTTTTTAAAATAAACTTAAATAAATAAAAACGAGAACACATAAAGAGATTTGTATCTATGGAAACTACAAAGGAATCCATCTTTTCCTAGCAGTGGGAGTGCTAGTTCTACAGAGTAATGACAAAACCAGATAAAGTGCTAAGCACAGTGAAAATGAATAAAGATGAGAATTCACATTCTAGGCCATCTAGCCAAAGGGAATCCTAAACCTAAGTTGGTTTAGTCCTTAAAAGAAAAAGGCTTCTGAAGTTTCAGATAACATGAAGGCAATCACAGAGGTGGCATCCAACACTTGTTCTGTGTCCAATAACCAAGGTAAAATAGACTTAATTACATTGGGGAAAAATAAAACCTCACTACTTTCCTAAAAACCAAGCTTTCTATAACTATCTTCCTATGACAAAGATAATTTTTGTGGGACAACAAATGACAATAATGCCGAGGATGTAAATAAAATCTGGTCATTTATTTCAATCAAAATTTTGGTTAATATGCACATAATGGTAAAAAGGACGCCATCAGATCAACGGAAACACAAATGACACTATGGAGAAATGACAATATAACACTGTATCTGTAGAACCAGTGTGCTTACATTAAAAAATAATAATAATAAAGCAGCATTTCTACTTCATTTTGTTTGCAATATACCCCATGCTTAGCACCAGGGTAAACTCTTAATTGCTTAAGTGTTGACTAAGATATGAGGTACCAAAAATCACTCTATAATACAAATCATAACAAAACTCTCACCTGAAGTGTATCAGGTACAGTACTGTCAACAAAATGTACTGCCTATGGAATTCGGAGCAAACCCGCTTCATTGCATCACCTCAAATTTAATGACTATCTGAATTAACTACTCTTCAACAGTCCGGCCTTTAAAAGTAGATGTGTCAAATTTGCAAATAAATACTATCTTGAAATATTTAATTCATTGAACTTTCATTTGGGGAGCTGAAAAGCAGGGCAGCAAATGTTTATTTCTAACCAACGATCAAACAGTATGACTGGATAGGTAAGAGTTTAGGAGATACCTCAAGTCTGAGCTTCGAGTTTGGGTGGGAGAACTGCTGGATAAGGGCATATTTGGCTCTTTATTTCCCTTCCTTTGGGTCACAGTAAATTGAATTCTCATCAGATCTCCTGCCAGTTCCCATGGGAACTCTATCAGGCTGTGAAAAATGTACCAGAATTCTCAGAAAAGAAGGAAACAGGATGTTAAGCATTCTCTCCAAGCTCTACCTTACTCAGGCCCCACTCCCATTTCCTCTCTGAATTGGGCGACCCAAGTCAGGGCCAATAAGCACCAAGGGATCAAAAAGACAATCTCAAGAAGAAGGGCAAATAATAGACCATAATCTTGTTAGACTGGTTTTGATCTCAACAGGGCCTAAGGAAAATAAAAGTGCTGGCTGCTGTCCCTCATAAGGATTCACTCTCTGTGGTCCCCTCTACCCCGGTTCTCCCCTTTCAGCTCCCTTTCTATCAGCCTTATCAGGACACAGAACAGAACTAGGTCATTTCATTTGTCATATTATATACTGCTCCCTGTTCTTAATTTTCCGAAGCCCTGACTCAGTAGTTTGCTATTATTGATTGAGTTCTTAGGATATGCGGAGGATTGCACTAAATGCTTAACATACATAACCTCACTTAATGCTCATGACAGGCCTGAGTTAGGTAATGCCACCCTAGAAATTCAAAACCTTGTCTGTTTGGTTCCAAAGTCCATAAGCTAAACCACTACAAATAGCCAACATTAAGACACTGATTAAACATTCACTTGATATTAAATGATTAAAAAACCTCATGTAGAAGTCTAATGACAGAGGGAAACCATCATAGTGAAAGTTACAAAACAGAAAGTACCATATAATTACTGCTAAGTTGAAAATTATGCAAATACCCAAATACATAAAAAGAAGACTGGAATATATACATTCAAGTATTAACAGATGCTACCCCTGGGTGGTCGTTTCCTTTTGCTTTAATTTTTTTTTCAAAAATGTTTTTTTAAGAGTAGAACAGTGTTGCTTTTGTGACTAACAAAATGGGCACTAAATGTTATTTGTAATGCAACAGCAAAAACAAAACTCAGTATCAAAACCAAGATAGAAGGGACAAGATCACCAATATTAGCAGAACACACAACTACATTTTCAAGGAGGAAAATTATGGCCACATAGAAAACGAGGATGAAATTTCACTGGAAAATCATAAGTGTTCCCTAAATTGTACAGATCAACAACGACAACCATTTAGAACTTTTAAGCATGTAAAAGTGAAATACAAACGCAAGGATACTATTTTTGGTTATATGTACAAAATTTTAACTGTATTTATGATGCTAGCATTTGTGTAAAAAGGGAGAGGAATATCCACCCACCCCCAAACATCTGCCCTTATAAACCTAAAATATCTCTGGGAAGATTCACAAGGAAGTAGTATTAACGACTGTTTGAGAAGAAACTGAATCGGTAGGGTAGGGTAGGGCAGGGCAGAAGGGAGCTCTCCAACTATATACCCTGTATTATCATTTGAGTTTTGAACCAAATGAAATAGATTACCTACACAAAATAATTAAAATAAGATGTGAATACCACACCAAAGAGAGAAAAACTTAAATCAATGTTACTAGTTTCCTAGTAAATAAAAGTATCCAAAAGAGAAAAGATATGGGGCCCCTGGGTGGATCAGTCAGTTAAGCATCTGCCAGGTCATGATCTCAGGGTCCCAGGATAGAGTCCCGCATTGGGCTCCCTGCTCAGTGGGAAGCCTGCTTCTCCTTCTCCCTCTGCCGCTCCCCCAGCTTGTGCTCTCTCAAATAAATAAATAAAATCTTAAAAAAAAAAAGATAAAAGATATGGTAACTAATTTAAACGTCTGCCTATTTTATACAATAGTCTGTCAAAAAATATCCTAGGTTTCCATATTGGATTTCTTGCCAAATGACTTTAAAATGTCTATTTCAGCAAATGAAGCAACCAAAGCATTCAGTTTCTTGATTTGACTATGAAAATCTTTAGGAGAAAATAAAAAAAGAATCACTGCTTTATCCATATACGTGCTTTCTAAAAATGGTATCTACATCTATTTTTTTTTAAAGTAAGGAACTTGCTATGTTAAATAAAACCACAAAAATGTTTTAAATTAGGTCTTCCTGACTGCTTAAAAATTAAATTTAAAAAATCCTATAAGGAAAAGTATCTTTGCCTTGTCATGGAAATCACACCAATGCAAAGCGCAGTCTCCGAAGAAAGGGGAAAAAACGGGGACCCAAAGCCATCAGCCCTGCACTACTTCTCATCACCCTGGACACACAGGATTAGAGGACAGAGATGCTGACATGGAGTCAAGGAAGAAACAAACCTGAACGTGAGTTCCAGGAAGCTGTGCCAATGCAAGGAAAAGAGGCTTCCCAAACACTCTGAAAGTCATGCAAATAGTTACTCTTTTCGTAACCGATACAATGTTCAAGCACCACACGTGTACTTGCACTCAGGGCAGCACCAAGCCGAGGAGTCATAAGAGCACCTAGCAAGGACATAAATATCCTGGCCCATCAACTAGACGGACACCTTCAGGGAAGGGAAATGCAGACTAAAAAAAGTAACTGACAATTGCTTCCTCATTCATGTTTTCCCTTCTCCAAAAACAGTTAAGAAACGGCAGTTAAAGCACTTAGGGGTTTTAAACATACCACAGTATTATCTGTCTCGGAAAATTTTGTGTTCTTCCAAGAAGACCCAAGCCCAAGGAGAAACTGGAACCATCAAGCAAACTAAGTGGACCTTCTTCAGAGAGAAGCGAATACTCTTATCAACTTTGGTACTGAACCAAGTTTCATGCTGCTGAGAGGAAGAACAGAAACAAGAAAAAATGACATTTAGCAAATCACTTTTTCCTCTTAAGGCCAGAAAGGTCCCAGGGATCCTCTGCAACGGCCAAGTCAGACAGTATGGCAGATGGGGTGTGTGTACTGGAAAATGAGAGCTTGTTACAAGCTAAGAATTTTGAAGTTGTTCGTGTTGAAGGTCTAAGCACCTGTGAGGAGGGTGATGGAAAATGGAAGGCAGAGAGATGAAAGGGAAAAGGAAGAATAAACTGAGGGAGGAAGGAAAACTACAAGGAGGTCAGAGAGAGAAGGAAAGAAAGAGGGACTTTGTGTCTGTAAAGGGAGGATCAAGAGACCATCAATACCACTTTTACTCTCTCAATCGTAGAGAAAATAGTTAAGTCTACCTAGGCTTAGTGATCCTGTTAGCACTGTCCTTTGGAAAGCTATGATTAGCGAGCACCAAGCCAGAAAAACTGAAGAGCAGCACGATTCATCTTTGTCTTTTATCTTCAAAACCTTCATACAGGAGGAGTTCAAACCACATGCTGCTGTTCTTCCACAAAGCTGGCAAGACCACTGGCAAGGATAGAAACTGGTAGACAATGTGGAAGTGTGGAAAAGCGCCAGGCTGATGTCAAGGAATCAATCATTTTGATAGATTTGTCTTCTAAAGCCATCATTTCAAAATTTAGTGAACTGATGAGTAATGGAAGGAAACAAACACCAGCTCTCAAAAAGGTGAAAATCATTTGAAGACAGAGGTCCTAGAAAAGCAGAAAAGAGGCCCTTGCCCCAATGGAAACTAGACTGTAACCCAGCCATAACAATTTAAACATTTCAGAGGAAAAGATACAAAAGACACTCTGACTACAACTCAGTAATAGAATCACAAGTAGGAAAAGAATAAATTCAATCTCCTAGTCTTCTCTTGGGGAGGGGAAAACTGGTGAGTAAGAGATCAGTGGAGCTGCTTCATAAAGGTGGTAAAGAATTGTATGATAGGTTCACCAACAAACAGTCCTCTAGCTTTCAAAAGAATCACCCAGTGGCCGTAAGACTTGGGGGGGTAGTGGTGGTGGTGGTGGTGTGTGTGTGTGTGTGTGTGTGTATCACATACACACACCTACCCTCCCTCAAATCATCATTTTGTCTACCACACATACTCACATTCATAGATATTTAAAATAAACTCTTGGTAGCAAAAGATAAAACTTTCAGAAATGAAAAAGGATCAGGTAGGTCCATCACTGCTAACAGGGCAAAACATGTTCACTACTAGGTTTAGGAACAGGTCTTCAGGATTGCCGGTCCGCTCCCCTTCCACAGATAAGGAAACTAAGGACTAATATTAGAGAAGCATCCAAGGTCATAGAGTTAGGACAAGATGTGCTTCAGGCCTGGGGGTCCAGGAGTCCAGGGTTTTTCTACCTTCAATCTATCCTGTGAGGTGAAGCCAGCTCAGGCCATGGAAATCTGCCAGCTTCTCTACGGTGGCCCTCCCAGAATCTCTACTGGGAGAAATAACACATTTGTCAGTAAATACAGTTATATCAGAGTCTGATTAGAGACATTAGGAGGACTAACTGAGGCTTTCTGTGTATTTTTTTTGGTAAGAATACCTTTTTAGAGGATGGAAAATAGATTCCTTCACATTTCACAATTTAAGAAAACAAGGAACACTAAAAGAAAAGAATTCATCCCTAGTGTAAGAATATGAACATACATAATCTTCAGCTGCCTATCTTCCTGCCTCTGAGGTCACAGAAATGTCCTACTTCTTCACTGTAATGTGGACTGTAACTGTAGACCAGGCTGGAGGTCAGCAATTGAGATACTAGTTTGTATTTCCATCCTAAGGAACTTAAAACAGTTATTCCTAATACAGTGCTCTGCTTCCATTCCCTCTCTATACTAGCATGCCAGAAGAATCATGGCTGTCAAAACACCATACTCCTTGGGGTGCCTGGGTGGCTCAGTGGGTAAAAGCCTCTGCCTTCGGCTCAGGTCATGATCCCAGGGTCCTGGGATCGAGCCCACATCGGGCTCTCTGCTAAGCAGGGAGCCTGCTTCCTCCTCTCTCTCTGCCTGCTTCTCTGCCTACTTGTGATCTCTGTCAAATAAATAGATAAAATCTTGAAAAAAAAAAAAAAAAACACCATAATCCTTTTACAAATAAAGAAACAGAGGCTTCATGAACACTCAGACCATACACTTAAGATTACATCCTTTAGCTGCTGAGATTCAGCCAGAAAACTAGAGAAATTCTCCAGTGACATGTGGTACCATTTCACCAAAACTTGTTCACCTAATTTCTAATCAGTGCTCAAGTTGTTTCTGTGATTTTCTTCCCTTCTTTTCTTGCATTCCTTATTTTTCTTCTCCCTCCAACTTTTTTTTTCTTTTTTTTTTTTTTTTTAAATAAAGCAGGGCCAGAGGTTCAGAGGTGGTGGAAACCTGGCCTGGTGGGGTGAAGTCAGATGCTCTAACTGGCCTCTCTTTTCTCCGCACTCCACCATGCATCAAAGTTGGGCCTGCCAGGCTAAACGGTATCCCATACGCTGCAGAAATGGCAAAGTGAAGCAAGTCAGTGACTTACTTCCAATTCGTTCAGACTATTTAGTGGAGAATAGGGCTATTAAGTGGAGAATAGGGCTATTACGAACCCCAAGTGAGGGGGGATGGGAACAGCAGGGAGTAGTTGGGGGCCATCAAGCTTCTGTCATTTAGAGCTTTAAAATAATGGAGAGTCAAGTCAAAAAATAATAATTTTGCCTATTATATCTCTGTCAGATCATTTTAAAAGAGAACAAATTAGAGATGCTGCGTATTTTTGATTATGAAGTAAAGACACAGAAATAGCCACAGACCAGACCTCTAACACTAGGGAAAGACTGCTCAGGCAGCCACATGAAGACTTCAAAGAGCAAGCTGACAGTGAAGGCTGGACCACCCAAGGCATCGAGCATACTACCACCGATCCAGTGGAGAGGTGAGTTCACGGTCATAACCCATATACAGGAAACCAAGAGGAAAAACATACTTATTCTATGTATTTTTAATGCTTTCATTTGTCTCTCAGACAATGCTATGCCTAAAGTTTCACTGAAGTCAGGCTCAAAGTCTTTATCAGTGTTAGGAAATCAAAGAAAGCAGGTGACAAGGAAACTAGCTCCAAAGCTTACCATATCACTTCTCTACATCCAGATATCCCCACTCTTTCTTAAGACCTTCCAGGTTCCAGTTTACAAATTCCACCTCTTCTGTGAAGACTTAATGGGGATCGAACCTGATTGCTGACACTAGGGACTAAGAGCTGAAGAAAAGACAGTATCTTTGTCCTGTAGGGCTGGGGGAGAGAGGTCGAAACTGGGAATTGCTCCTGAAGAAGGGGGCACAAAAGTATACTAAGAGGACAGAGAGCTCAGACTTCACATGGGGAGCCAGGAATCCAGGACAATAGTAAGATTCCTAGAGAAAAGTAAGTGTGAAGGCAAGAAGCTGTGAAAACGCTTGGTCATGTCTATGGAATGGGGAGAAGTTCTTTGTGATGTATGATATGGACAGTAGAGTAGAAAGTAAGACTGGAAATGAAGGCAAGATCCTCAGAGGAGGTTATGATATTTTATACACAAGTGCCTTTCCTTTGATTTTATGTTCACTGAAGGAATGAGATGCTTTTCTGCAGACATTTGGGGATCCCCAGAGTTTGTGAAAGGAAAAGGAGCATGTACGCACGTAGAAAGCAATCTGACCAATGATGTGAAAGACTGCGAAGACCCGAAGGAGCAGACCAACCACCTAAGGTGATTCAATTGAGATACAAGGAGCAAACAGACTACCATTCACCGGGAGAACTGCCAAAACAAAGATCTGAAAGAGCTAACTGTGGAAAAATCAGGCTAACTTAGAATGAGGAGACTTGTGGACGCTAATGTTCAGGACAATGGGCAGGGGAGACATTGTTGAAGACCAACAACAAAGGTAGCCAAGGCCATCTGTGGGCAGGGAAGAAAAATCACATGGAGGCCATGAGCTGTATTTTGGACATAACAGATGTCACCTGTTTGCTGGAATGTGTATTTGAGTACCCAGTGGTCAGCAGCTGGAAACAGATCCGTGGGAAGAGAAAGAAATTACGAGTGGAAACATTCCTAAGAGTCAGCAGTACGTGCCGACAGCTGAAGCCAGTAAGTGCACAAGGTCACACAGCAGGTGAGACGTCTCCTGTTTCCTAAAGACAGCAATGATCTGTACAATCCACATTAATGTTAATCCTGTAGTGCCAAAAGACACATTTCTGTTGTCTCACCAGTTATTCCATTCTGTTCCTATTCAACTTCACACATTTTTGATGTAATCTTGTCCTAGTTAGACTGTAAGCAACTTGTGACACAGAACATTTTACTCATCTTTACTTCACCTCCATAAAGGTACCTAATAACCATATGTGCCTTTTCTAAAATATTAATTCCACCAGAACTGTTGTTTTGTAAGGCTCTAGCCTCAATGCCTAGAATAAGGTATGGCACATAGTAGTTGCTAAAAAAAAAATCTGCTAAATGAATAAAAATGAACTGATTTCACTAGGCTATCACCTCTGGCCTTCTTAACATATCAAGTGATTAGGCATGACCAAAGCTTCAGAGATTGAGTCTCGAAGAGAATAAATCCACTTGAGCTTTGTCTTCACAAGAAGACTACCTGCTCATCTGCCAGCCCAGTCCAGTCCAAACAAACACACTTGTTGAAACCAGAAGAAGAGAAAAGGCAAAACTGCAGAAAAAATACCTGGCTCAAAAAGGCCTGACTAAAGACAAAACCTGAGATTCCTATAGTTACCAAAGGAAATGTAGGCATAGCTCTGCAGGCAAACTTTAGACACGGTGCTTCAGAAGAGACTTGCAATTACTCCTAATGTTCTATTCATCAGCCTTGAATGGGATGAGCATGGTTCATCAAAAGCTACAGCCAGGAATGATTCCCTCCCAGAGCATGCCATGTTTCAAAATGCTGCTAATTACTGAAGTTGAAGTGATTGAGGCCCCGACTATGGCAGCCTTCTTAAGTGGACAGCAGCATTCATCCTCCAAGGAAGGGAAACAGGACAAGTGTGAGGGTGAGCCTACAGACGAAACTAAAAACATGCTCTCAAGTCTAGTCAATTACTCTACAGCAATTGTCAGCTGGCCTGGAGACAACAATGCATAAAGCCAAGATCAGTAAGGACAAAAGAATAAATACAAATATAAAAAGCAAGATAAGAGGCAGGGGAGGGGACCAGAGGTGAAAGAACATCTCACATTCAAACCCTTTCCTGTGGATCAGTTTTTCAAAGGAGCTGGTTACCAAAGTACAGACCCAGAAACAAGAACTCCAACCAAGAGCCGAGTAACCAGATATATGAAGAAGCTCACCTACTTTCCTGCTGTATCACTTTCCTAGGGCTGCAGTAACAAATCCCACAAATTGGTTGGCTTAAAACAGCAAAAATCCATTCTCACAGTTCTGGATATTTCAGGTTTAAAATTAAGTTGTTAACAGGGAAATGCTCCCTCTGAAGGCTGAGGGGAAGAATCTCTCCTTGCCATTTCCTAGCTTCTGGTGGATCCTGGCCATCCCTGGCATTCCTTGCCTTGCAACCACATCACTTCAATCTCCACCTCCATTGTCACATGGACTTCTGTTTGTCCCTGTGTCCCATCCCCTTCTGATGAGGGCACCAGTCACTGGGTGTGCAGCCCACCTGACCCAGTCTAGTATGATCTCATTTTAAATTATATCTGGAAAGACCCTATTCCCAAATAAGATCATCTTCGAAGGTTCCAAATGGGCATGAATTCTGGGGGACACTGCTTAGCCCACTACACTTATCATCATGAAAACACCAGGAAAGACAGCCCCAGTCAGCCATCTCCAAGGAGACAGAATTGCAGCACTTTACAAATACCTGAAAATTTACCAGAGAAAAGATAACTAGCAAGTGAAAACAAGAAGGCAGTTCCAGGTATTAATAAAAGAACTTGTTTCAGATAAGAGCAAAAAACTTCACTCAGATTTTAAACACACTAAAACAAGGAGCTTAGAACTACATGGCCCCAATTAGGAAGATACAGCCCTAAAACACCATTTCTTTCCCCCAACTGTGAAGAGTTGATGGAACTCCCACCTTAGAGACAACAGACGCTTGCGTATACTACCTTCTTGTACACGCACAGGTTGTTCAAACCCTCGGGAAAGAAACAAACAAGCAACCAGGAGTATTAGCCTAGCTCTCTGAACATTAAAAAAAAAAAAAAAAAAAAAAAAGCAGAGGTCACACAGAAAGAAACTCTGGAAAGTCGGTGCTTAAAAATGTAACTCGCCGACCCTGAATGATGTGTTATTTTGCAAACATACAACATTTTTGTTTAAGATTTTTTTATTAGAAAAGTTATATGTACTATCTCTGTACAGATCCTTTTAAGAACCTACTGAAGAAAAAATTATTGAGAGAAGATAGCAAGAGTTGAGTTTCTTTTCCAACTGAACACATCTGTACCCTGTCTCACCTGACACTTTTCTATGACATAAGATACTCTGTACACTATCATAGAGCCCAACTGCAAAAGAATCCATTCTCTGTGAACCAGGAGGTATAGGAAGTTCGAAGATTTGCAATTCAGCACATTTTGTAAGGTTTTTGGCACATAAGGGTTATTTTTAAAGAGGGAAAAAAAGCCTGTCCTCTCCCTACCCCCAAACACAGCTGAGCTGATTCAGCACAAATCTCCCCCTAAAATAAAATCCTAGTTTGCAGAGAATAAGCATGGAAAGTTCCAGCCCCAAGGACGACATTTCAGAAACCTAGCTGGAAAGATCAGGAGTGGGTGGCTTAAGAGAGACTGGCCACAAATCATGTTCTAAATGTAAGAACTAGCACCAGAAAACTGTGAGCAACTTGGGAGTCCAGGGAAGAAAAGTCTTGAATAATAAGCAATGTAATATATGAGTACTACCTAGAGATATGAGAATCTCAAGGATTCTAGTAGCTAGCGAATCATTTCCCACAGGTGAGCATACAGAAATTTCCAGGAATGCAGTTGGAGGTTTTAGTTTCTTCATTTACCTTAGAGATGCTTTCTGAAAGGATATTACAATAGACATTATTCAAACACTACACTTCACCCAGAAGCAATGTGCTCAGTTCCACACCCTGATCGCCCCCAAGGCACAGAGGTACTTTTCACAACCTACAGATCAAACACTCAAGTGCTCATTACCAAAAAGAGCATTTAGGTGGCAGCAGGTGGAAAGCTACCTTGCCCAGAACAGCCAAATTTCCAGAAACAGACAATTCTACAGTTTTGTTAATTACCTTCACCAGACACGGGAACTAACGTGTCAAGGATCGTTCCCCAAACCCACAGGATTAAAGGGCATCTAGGTGACTCCCGGTCTCCAGTGCACACTGACACATGTCTAAGTGGGATAAGTCTTACTAGAAAAAAGCATGGTCAGAAATTATGAGTCAGGGGCGCCTGGGTGGCTCAGTGGGTTAAAGCCTCTGTCTTTGGCTCAGGTCATGATCCCAAGGTCCTGGGATGGAGCGCCCCCCCCCCCCCCATAGGGCTCTCTGCTCAGCAGGGAGCCTGCTTCCCCTCTCTCTGCCTACTTGTGATCTCTATCAAATAAATAAATAAAATCTTTAAAAAAAAAAAGAAATTATGAGTCATTCAAAACATCTCCTAATTTGGTGAATATCTACATTTATTCAAAAAATTTACAGCCACGTTGATGGTAACAGCAGGCACAGAGAAGGCAAGGACAAGCAACCTTGTATAAACCTGTCAATTTAAATCACAATGCATTCACACCTTAGGGCATGTTTTGATCATTAATGTAAAGGACTTTTCCATAGCATGAGTGAATCAAATTAGTATGAAATGGGAAATGTGGAGATGACAAAGGGTATGTTTATAAAAACCAAACTAAAATACATCAGAGGTAATTAAGAACAAAAATCCCCAGACTGCCAGCTTTGCACTTAACACAGCTGATTAAGCAACACACTGCAAAAGACAGAACTTACGAGTGTTTTTAAGGAAAAGGACAGCCCTGTTAAATAGCCAGCAAGGAGTGAAGGAGATCCTCCTCAAGAAAGCTCCAGGCCCTTGAAGAGCTTTCACAGGCTGAGTGAAAAACTGCTTCTGCTAAGGAATGTCACTCCAAGTACCTTCAAAGATCTGTCCTTGCACAGGAAAAGAGCATGGAGAGTGTTCCTGATCCCCTCCCTGGCTCCAGGCCAAGATAAAAAAGCAACCCGACCTTTCCTTTCTCCCAGATTCTCCCAAGTCACACCTATGCCAAGAGATCAAAGAGAAAAGGAAATCAATCTTCAGCACTGGGTTAGCAATGTTACCCATGACCTCATGCTGTCTGTGTAACTAGCAAAAGAACATGTAATCTGACACAGGTTTCTCTGAAGAACAATTTGATAAAACATCACTTCACAGGGACATCTCAAAGACTAATGAAATCATGTCTAGAGGGCTGAAGGCACTCCGTGGGCTGATCTATGGTGCTCTTATCACCTGCTGATATCTGTAGACAAGGATAATACAACTAAAGAGAATCAACTTCTTGTAGCACGTATGGTACATGTTATGTACAACAACGGACATTACCCCAAAAAGGACCATGACCCTGGCTATCTGTATTATTCAATACACACAACATGGAAGTGGGACTTTCTAGATGGCCTTTAACTTAGCATAGCAACTAAATGCTTAGACACCTGGATAAAACACTTAATTTCTATGAGCTTCAGTGTCTTTACCTGTAAAAATAGGAATGCATACAAACATCTTGGGATGGAGGTGAAAATTAAGTAAAATTAAGTAAAAATGAAAATATTCAGTGCTTACCATGAGGAGACTAATCCATAAATGACAGCCCTGACCCTGTTATGCTCAAATGAGCATTATGTGAAATGTCTTAAGCCTGTCTAATTCACAGTACCAACTGCAGGTTCCAGGAGTCTTAGTGAGAGGGCATCTGAGACAAAGCATGAAAATCATACAGAGGTGTTTCACCACATAGCAAATGAGCCACATCTTCTATAGCTGGCATCCCAAGGAAGCAAGGCTTTTAACAGTAGTTGGATTGCCAACCAGTTCTTAAAGCACATTAACCCAGAATGGAGGGAAGATCATTTACATATATTATCAACCCTTTCCAGATTGACTTGAGAGTCCGAACATGAAGAGACAATCTCGTGCTATTCCTTCCATGTCTGGCTAACTAACCCTAGGCAAATCAGGTAGGGTCTATTTCTAGCTCCCTGAATATATTCTTATCTGGGTCTACACAGCCTTCATCCTAATGCTCCCATTTTCCCCTAAAGTTAATTTAGAAGAAGTTTATTGAGCACCTACTATACATCATAAACTGTACATACTGAGCCCCGGGGTGGTGAGCAAACAAATGTGGGCCCCAGTTGGCCTAATAATCTCTCTGATGAGAGAGATTAACACAAAATACAGTAAGATGTGAAAAATTATGTACAAATTTCAGAAAGGGGGGGTTGTTCGGGGCCAACTTCCCCAGGAAGTCACATTTAAATTGAATCTGAAGGATAACTGTGAGATAAATAAGGGGAAAGGAGGACAAAGAGAGCATCCCAAACAGGACAAACTGCAAGTGCAAACGCCCAGAGGTGGGAGCAGAAGGCATTTCACACACCTAAGGAAGGCAGGCCAGAAAGGTGGGAGGGAGGAGGCAGATGAGATAAGGGTAGGGGCTTCCTTCTAGGAAGTAAGCTGGAACCAGATTACGCTGGACCTTGTAGGCCACAGGAAGCAACGGGAAGTCAAAAAGTCTGTCATTGGTGAAGTTCCCTTCAGCTGCAGGTACAGAACAGACTGGAGTGGGAAAGAATGGCTGCAGGTTCCAGGAATCTCGGTGAGAGGGCATCTGAGACAAGGCAGCAGCAGCACAATGGAAGGAAAAGGAAGCACATACTTCTACACAATAGGGGTTGGTGGGGGACTGGGATTGGGGTGTAAAGGAAGAGGGGTATCAAAGATGTCTCTGACAGCAACAGCAAGGCATGATAAAGGCGTGATTTCCAGAACACTGGATGGGTCCGGAGTTTGACAGAATACTATGAGTTCAGACTTGTGAATCTTGGCGCAAAGAAAGATAATTTCCATCTACCCCAAAGAGCTCATTGTCCCCAAAGTACAAACTTCAGTAAAGAAAGGTTTCCAGGGACGCCTGGGTGGCTCAGTTAGTTAAGCAGCTGCCTTCGGCTCAGGTCATGATCCCAACGTCCTGGGATTGAGTCCCACATCAGGCTCCTTGCTCGGCAAGGAGCCTGCTTCTCCCTCTGCCTCTGCCTGCCACTCTGTCTGCCTGTGCTTGCTCTCTCTCTCTCTCTCTGACAAATAAATAAATAAAATCTTAAAAAAAAAAAAAAAAAGTTTCCAAAAGAGAGGAATCATCTAATGCAATATAAATTTGAAATAACTGCCACTATTATTTATAGCCCAATAACTCCCCAAATGTATGCATTTATCAAGAAAAACACTCCATTTTAAGTGCCTAAAAAAGAGTCAGCCTAGTTCATAGAACAAATTTTGATGGCATGAAAGCCAAAGTCGGCAGTTAGATTACAAATAAGCTTCATCTCCAAAATCTGCTTATTCAACAAATACCAGCAAAAAACATTTAGGGAGCACACACATATTTTTGGGCCGAGGAGTCTGGAGACAGTAGAAGCCTGTACTGAGCAGACTGTGCCAGGGCTGAGGCTTCTATGCACTCTTGCTTCTTGAAATTCCATCCCTTCTACACGCTCATTTTTCACCCCTCAATTGTCCAAGCAAGCTACAAGTCCAAACACAACAGTTCCCATGGTGATGGAAATTGTACAATTAAGAGACAGGAGTTGTAGTGATTCATATGTCATTTGTAAATGTTGTATTACATGGATTTAAAATACTTCAAGATTCTACTTTAGAGATTCTATGAGACAGCTGGAGAAAATTCCCAGTGAAGATCCCAGTTATTATTACCTTCTTCCACTGAGAACAAAATGATTTAGGCAGGCACACAAACTCTGCCTGTCAATGGGGTGACTTTCTCTAAGCATTAAAAACAATATACATACACAGAAAGACACTGCTCCTGCTACTAGAAGAGGACTGTCGCCCTGGTTATTTTAGGACATCCATCTCACCGTCTTTTATACACCTAGGATGTCATGCCACAAAACTAAAAGACATATGAAAGTTACCATGGATTCCATTTCTCCACTATGTTATCGGGGCCATGAAGAACCCCAAAAGAAATCAGCAAGACCGTTCTTCACCAGGCATATTCCTTAGTCAAGATTCTAGTGAGAGCACAGATGGCAGATGGTAAACAGAGGACGGGAGGGAATTCTACCAGGCAGTATGGCAATTCAGACAGCTTCTGAAACACTTCCAAGATACACACGTATTCTTCCACGTCTCCCTCAAACCAGAGAACACACAAACATACATTTTACACAACACATAGACACTTTACACATACATGAACTGCGTGAGAAGACCCTCATTTTGTGGAAGCTGGAAACTTGATGCCACATCTAACCAGATACCACTCAAATCTGTGCAATGGGAGGGTGTCCGTCAAAGTAGCTGCACATTGATTCACATCCCCGCCCTCAGAGCCAGTATAAAAAAAAAGAAAAAGACAAGAAAAGGAACTGCTAGATTCTATTAAAAAGTAGCACTAGGGATGCCTGGGTGGCTCAGTTGGTTAAGCAGCTGCCTTCAGCTCAGGTCATTATCCCAGCGTCCTGGGATCGAGTCCCACATCGGGCTCCTTGCTCAGTGGGGAGCCTGCTTCTCCCTCTGCCTTTGCCTGCCACTCTGTCTTCCTGTGCTCGCTCGCGCTCTCTCTCTCTCTCTGACAAAGAAATAAATAAAAATCTTTAAAAAGCAGCACTATTGGGGCGCCTGGGTGGCTCAGTGGGTTAAGCCTCTGCCTTCGGCTCAGGTCATGACCCCAGGGTCCTGGGATCAAGCCCCGCATCGGGCTCTCTGCTCAGCAGGGAGCCTGCTTCCTCCCTCTCTCTCTGCCTGCCTCTCTGCCTACTTGTGATCTCTGTCTGTCAAATAAATAAATAAAATCTTTAAAAAAAAAAAAAAGCAGCACTATTAAACAAAACAACACAACTTACCTGAGTGGCATCTGGAAAAACATGAAAGGTTAGTATCATCCTAGATTCTTATAAAAACCCCATGAGACAGGGAAGGCAAATGATATTCCCAGTTCACAAGTGATGAAACCAAGGCTCGCAGAGGTGCGTGGTTATTTTAATCAAGGCACTTAGCCAGAATTAAATCTTGGGAGTGAATCAAAGTGAATTTCCATAACTGAAATGGAGACCATTGAATCTAACAAAGCGACCTTACCAGTT
>PISX010009623.1:59080-74872 GCA_004024625.1 Mellivora capensis
CCGACCCGGCCGAGGCAGCAACTGCCCTGCCTGCTCCCAGACTCGAGAGAAAACATGGGTGTTCGCTGTTGCAACTGACGGGCCCAGAAGACAGGCAAGTGGTTTCAGGTGGTGAGTCAGGAAGAGCAGTTTGCATCAGGAATGTTCCAGCCCAGCAGAGCTGAGCAGCATCCTACTCCCTGTGCAGGGTACAGTATTCATCATTTATACAATGTCACCGTGGGGGACAAACTTGGGCTCAGCACAAATTGAATCCAATCAACTCTTATGCAGAAGAATCAGCAAACAAGGCTTCTCCCACCAAGAAGGAACCTAATTGCTTAAGAACTGCCACCTTATCTGGCACTTGAGGTCAGTCCTTCTATCCTGAGATACAGGTCTTTGCAAAGGGTGGCACGTGGTCTGAGAGCAGAACCCAGGGCTAACCTTCCAGGACCACTCAGCAGCGGCTGCAATAAGCTGTGGTCCAGGTTCCCAGGCATGAGACAGAACCAGGTGAGGGCAACATGCAAAGAAGCCAGGGGGATGTCCTAACACACTGTGTGCAAAGAGCTGCACAGACTGAGGGAAGGGCTGCACCCCCTCAACAGTCCCCTCAGGTCAATTTTGGATGGATTCCCAGAGAAATCCAACTTTTGAGGGAATTCCTTGTTTGCTTCTATGCTATTGTTTATGAGCCAGCAAATGAGTGACAGGATATAAAACTTGGTGAAATAGAGATGTCGACATTAGATCAGATAACAGAAGATCTAGAAATTGAAAGAGGCTTAAAGCCATCATTCGCACCACACTTCATGAATGAATACAGTATTCTGTCAAGTTTTGTACAGTGACAAATGAGCCTCTTCTCTGAAGGAACCTGAGGAGATTAAACAGTCATTTTAGGGAATCCAGTTTAGTTCCCCTACTTTAAAATTAATGATTTCATCCCATGCCAACTTTAAGAATCTCTTTGCTATAATTTATATTTCTAGTGACTGTGGTATATAATAAAACTGGTTATGTTTGTAACAGACTACTTCAGCATTAGTTCAAAAGCCAGAGCCTTCTGAAACCTGTCACATCATTAAAAATCTGCATTTAGGTAAAGAATGTTAATGTGGCACTGATATGTGTTAAGGCCAGACATACAGCAGAATGGCCTTATCTTTCTCAAGATATGAGAAAAATTGGCCCCAAACATGGTATTTTCCCAGAAGAATCCTCACTGAAGCAAAGTACAGAAAAGGCAAATCACAGTCCCTCTCTGAAAAGACTTCCATCAACCGCCATCAAAGGAACCAAGCCACTCATTTCATTTGTTCATCGAGGACACAGGCACCTGCCTGGGATATTTAGGGCAGGGAGTCAGGGAAAAAATAGGGAATGCTCAGAGGCTCACTCTCAGCCTCAAAAATGGCACATTCTGCATTCTGCAGCTTGTCATAGAATATATGCTCTAAGAACACAAGGAGATGCATTCTTTGGGCCTCTGGGCTGTTGCACCAGACCAGAAAGTCACTGCGCTGCGCCACAGGCTCCAAAGGAACTACTGGGAAACCACACAGTCCTTCCCCGGCAAGGCTGCCTTAGCACCTGCCACAGAAGCTACAGGAAGTATGAGCAGCTGAAGTGGGGGCGGCATATGCCCCAGAGTGCATTTCAGTAAGCAAGCTTCCGTTCCAGGAGAGCCCCCTTCTCAAGAGCCAAACTATTCCTCAGAAGGGAGGCAGAAAAACCCGGCAACCTTCCTTCAATAGCATATCCCGCGGCACTGACTTTTAATGGAGGTGGCTGAAGAGAACAAGGGAGCCAAGGAAATGAAGCTCAGGGCAATACGCAATTATTGAAACTGGAATTGAGCCTGGACCCTGGAAAGAACATGCTGTGAGAGCTTTGGCAATCACACTGTGGTCAGGGCCCCAATTTTAAATCTCTCCCATGGGATACCACTTCCTGAGACACAGGCACGCCCCTCGTCGTATCAAAGTAATTCCGCTTGACTTGGCAGAGGGGTGTCATCTGCTGGTCTCTGGGATTCCATCACAAGGGCCCAGCTTAAAACGATCCCCAACCATTTGTAAATATGTTTCTGTCCCATTTACCTTTTTCCCAATAAGCTTCTTTCGAAGAAATTCCCGGGCTTCAAACATGTAGGGAATGTCATACAGGGGACGTAGTTTCTTGTTCTTATCCTAAAAGAAAAACAAAGTATCACATCAGAAATGAAAAACAAACATAAGAAAAACCCATAGACGAACACAGCTAACAAAATTACTAGAATACATCTGAAATATGCTACCTCCCAGTATCACAAATATTAACTAAGTGCCAATACACAGGAAATGATTAATAGGTATTTGGATGGAATGCTTTACAGCGAATAAGATTATCTTTTTCATACCACAGACCCAAAAATAAGTAATGAAATGTTTGTAATTATCTACACTGGAAACAACCAAGTGTTAATCAACGAGGAAAAGACCTATATAAACTGTGGGATAGAAGCAGCTCAGTAAGTATTAGGGCCCTTCAAATATTTATAGATACACTATAAGTCTAGCTCTATTATTCTTTAAGCCATTAAGGATCCACCAACTCTTAGCCTCACACAAAGTTCTGTGTAAATATATGTTATAATCCTAGATTCAAAATTCTTGCAACCTAACAGAGTAATACAAGAAAAGCTATGACAGGGCAACAGATATGAAATGGCAACACAAAGCAGCTTGGACTAAGTGCTAAACTGTGTGATAGAGACTAGGGACTAAGTGCTATCAGAGTTCAGGGAAGTGGAAAGAAAGAAGTAATCAGGAAATGTTTCACTGACAAGGTGACATGGTTTCATTGACTTAATATGAGTTTACAGGATAAGAAAAAACTAGAAAGGAAATTAGAGTTGAAAAAAACAGAACAAGCTAAAGGAGGCAGGAAAAAAATAGTATTTCAACACAACATGCACATACATGAACATCAACATACATAATTCTTTCATTATCTTGCAGGTCCCAGACTTCCCCCCAAAGAGGTTACTGTTCTAAGCAATGTAACTTTTAGAGAATATGGGAGAAAGCTCTAGAGGAGCTTGACAAAGAGAGAATGGATAGGAACTAAAGTGATACGAGAAGTATTTTAAGAAATGAACGAACAAAGGCGCCTGGGTGGCTCAATCGGATAAGTGTCTGCCTTTGGCTCAGGTCATGATCCCAGGGTCCTAAGACTCCCTACTCAGTTGGAAATCTACTTCTTCCTCTCTCTGTGCCCCTCTCCCTCTTTAATAAATAAAATCTCGTAAAAAGGAAGGGAGGGAGGAAGGAAAAGAGGGAGGGAGGAAGGAAAGGAGGGAGGGAGGAAGGGAGAACAAATGAACAGAATGGAGAGAGGGAATAAAAGAAGAAGAATCCAATAAATGATGACATGCAATATGAAGTCAAGAGAAATTTGCCTTTTGATGGGGGTTGTGGAGGGCTGGGCAATGTTACAAGAAATACAGAGATGCTGGCTAGATTGCTAGGTCTGATTAATGTCTCTCCCCAGCTAGCCCCTAAGTTCCACAAGAACAGAGATCCTATCCATTTCTGTTATTCTGTGACTCTGGAAACAAGCAGAGTGCCTCCTCTCTACAGTGCATGCTCAAATAATAGTTGGGATGAACTAACTACAAAAGAAATAGCAAAATTACATATACACAGAAATCAAGTATGTTAGAAGAACAGAACTACATGTATAGATTTCAGAATCCTTAGGACCCAGATCACGGTGGTGGTGGAGGAGGTTGGACGTGGAATTCACAAATAAAAAGAAAACCAAGGACTAACTAACCCAGAGTTGTGCAGCTGCTTACCCATCCTGTATACTTAGCCCACCTGGCCTTACCTCTTTATTATTATTTTTTTAAAAAGATTTTATTTTATTTATTTGACAGACAGAGATCACAAGTAGGCAGAGAGGCAGGCAGAGAGAGAGGAGGAAGCAGGCTCACTGCCGAGCAGAGAACCCGATGCGGGGCTCAATCCCAGGAACTGGGATCATGACCTGAGCTGAAGGCAGAGGCTTTAACCCACTGAGCCACCCAGGTGCCCCTATTATTTTTTTTATTAACATATAATGTATTACTTGTCCCAGGGGTACAGGTCTGTGCATCATGAGGCTTACACATTTCACAGCACTCACCATAGCACATACCCTCCCCAATGTCCATAACCCAGCCACCCTATCCCTCCCCCGCCAACCTCCTAGCAGCCCTCAGTGTTTCATGAGATTGAGTCTCTTATGGTTTGCCTCCCTCCTATCACATTTTGTTTCATTTTTTCCCTCCCTAACCCCCACAATCCCCTGCCCTGCCTCTCAAATTCCTCATATCAGAGAGATCATGTAGTAATTGTCTTTCTGACTTATTTCACTTAGCATAATACCCTCTAGTTCTATCCACATCATTGTAAATGGCAAGATTTCATTTTTATGGCTGCATAATATTCCATCGTGTATAGATACACCGCATCTTCTTTATCCATTCCTCTGTTGATGGACATCTAGGTTCTTTCCACAGTTTTTGGCCTCACCTCTTTATAATCCTCTCTATACTGAAAGAGGTATTCAAGTTATTTTCTTAAATAGCTAACTACTCCTAAATAAAGAAGCTGTATCATTTTAATACCCTGTGTTTAAACTAATCCTAATGACAATATTGAGGTCAAGGGAATTGAAATAGGTGTTTCCTCCTATGCCCTAACCAAGCCTTGGTGTCCAGAATGCATCATATAAAAAATTCATTGACATCACCAAGAAAAATCTCTATGAGAATGCACAGAATTGAGTTTGAATTCCATATTCTTTATCCCACTGCCTTCTAGCTCTTCTGGTGAAAACAACAGTAACAACAAGGTAGCAGCAGCATTCCAGCACTCAGTGTTCTTCTTGGAGGTTAAGGAGGTACGTTCAGAAATGAAGGCGAGCTCCTATTCCTTCTTGGATGTGTGGGACTCCACATGCTCTTAAGGGGAACAACAAGATTGCCACACTTGGATCAAATTCCTGGGGTGTCATGATCACAGTCTAATAAGTGAAGGATGGCCCTAAACATGAAGTTTTTTTGCAGGGAAAAAAAAAAAAAAAAAAAGATCAAAACAGGATACATGAGGGTTGCTGGGGTAGGAGAGTTCTGCATAACACAAGGGCAAATATACAAGATTATGGATATTTTTTAACCATCCAGGCAGCCAAATCAAAATAGGAGTCACTCCTGAGGAGCTAAGTATAATATATAAGCCATAAAATGGAGTTTATGATGACACTCAATGATACAGTAAGAATGCTTGCTCAACCGAAGATTCTAGGTGCCAATAATGTACGGTATTTTTAATAATGACAAAAATCAACGGTTTATCAGAATCAATCTTTGGAAATAAAGAAGTGCCAATGATAATTTATGTTCACCATGCAATGGAGGACAATCTATTTAGAGAGAGTATTTGTGTTACTACACAAGCCTAAGTGAACAACATTATAAAAAGTGAAGTAAACAAAATATTGACAATCACCTCGCCTTGCCTCATGATTTATCACAGAACCTGAATGTGTGAACCTTATCCTACTTATTCCGAACACCACAGAGATCATAAGGCAGTATGACTTGACGGAATTCTGAAACAATGAGTGAAAGCTAAGAAATAATAGCTTTAACAAATATTCAAATGAAGATCATGAGATGAGGCATACATAAATGAGTGAAAATGATATCTGAACAAGAAAGACACTCAACAGAACTGGCCCAAGCCAAAATGCTCTTAGAAGAATGAAAGAAAATAGAGAGTATATTGAGAAACTTCCCAATAAAAATCCAGGCAACTTCTGAATGATTGATTATATGTCTGTCATGAAGCTAGAAAAGAACTAATAGCACAAGCAGAAAACAAGGTATCACAAGTGAAAACAGAATGATCTTGTTACTCTAACCCTTCAGAGGTAGTAGCTATTGACATCTGCAAACATCTTACAAGAGAGATATTAGAAGTCCCTAGGAAACCACAAAATAAAAGCAATTCCTCCAAATTACCAGGTACATAAAAGCCTCTGAAATCTCTAAGAGGCAATTGAGGTATGGAATGTATTCTGAGAAAACAGGACTTTAGCGGGATCTTGCTTGCTAAAAAGGCCTGTCTAGTTTAGATTCTAATTTACACAGAAATATTTTTTTAAAAATAAAAGCAGAAGAGAATGCTTGCTTTATTTGGTGGGCAGATAATACAAAAAAAAAAAAACATTATGTGCTGTAATCACTGTTCATCCTGAGAAATGACATTGTATGTAGGCCCTGCAATGACTCACACATTAGAGATAACTTCAATTATCTGTACCTCTCACTCGTTTGGAGAGGGAGGCCCAACACCCACATCTCAGCATCTAAAAACCCACTTGGCATTTTTACAGGAAGTTATATTTGGTTGGTTGCCAAAATATGGTTGCTGCTCAATGCTCACTTGGAGGGAATGGATGAAATCTCCAATCAAGGCCTTATATTCAATCCCCAGTTTTGAGTTTCAACCTCAGGCCAAATTTTATCTAGCTCCTCCTGTAGCAAAAATCTAATGCCCCAGAAATATTGCAGGATTTCTTAAACAAGGCTTAAAAACAAACCACAGCAGGGGGTGGGGGATGGGGCGGAGAAGAGCCTAATAAATGTGGTTCCACTAAAATTAAAAGCAGTTCTTTACTGAAATCACTTAATGAGCAAAGTTGACAGGCCAAAGTACAAAGGTTTAGTAGCTGATGACTGAAACAGATACAGAAAAAGCTCAGGAGGATGAGAGGGAGCTCAGCACAGAGCCACAGCTGTCATGTGATCACGGTAGGCCTTACAGGGCGCATTAGAGTTTAATAAAGACTTAAGGAAGGTACAGGATGGAGCCATCTGGAGAAGGGCAGGGAGAATGCCCAATGCAAAGACCCTGTGTTAGAAGCATGCCTGGTGGGTACAAGGAGCATGAAGAAACGACTGTAGCTACAACAGTGTGCGCACACAAGGAGAGCGAAAGAAAGAAAATGGGTATTGATGAGGGATGGGTAATGGGAAAAAGAAAAGAAGCAAGGGGAAAGAAATGGGTTTGAGGATGAGTACACGAGACTTCTAGCTTTCTCTATGAGGTTTTCTGTCTTTGAAAGAAAGAGAAAAAGAAGATCTGAAGAATACGTGGTATAATACCAAGACTGAAAAAGGAATGCCTGTTATACTATTCTATAATGTTGGAATTTTTTTAAGTGAAAAATATTCAGGAATAGGAAACCCCAAACCTTGTTTGGTCAACATTTTCCCTTTGCTCACAATATTTTACTGCAGAGGAATAAAATATGAAACAATGGTCATTCTTTTCCTCATAAAAAATGCATTAAATTACACTTTTTCCCTCCAAAAAAAAAAAAGTTCATAAATGTATCCTTCCACAAGGCAGAACGGAATAATTTAACTACAAATGTGCTCTCAAATAACCAGGGTCAAAAACAAGTTTGATTTTTATTTTTAGTAGGAGACTTCAACTATAATAATAATAATTCAAGTAGCCAAGCAGAATTGTACTCTATGACGATCTTAAAACTGACTGAATTAAAATAAGAACAGACATGATCAGATTAAAATGGATAAAATCTCCAACAGTAAATAATGGACCAGTCCCAGTTGCCCTGCCACACACACCATTTTAATAAACAAAGGCTGCTATTTCCATTTGAATTATAGACTGAACATAGGAACATTACCACATGCCCTGGGCATATTTACAATCAAGAACATTTCAATTCCCTTGGCAGCCAGGAGACAGAATCCACAGGGATATCCACTATTTTATTGTCCTTAGCCCATAGAGTAGCATATTTTTAATAAAGGTGGTCGGCTAACTAGAAAGCTATAGTCAGCACCTGGGGAAAGGTTCAAAATTGTAACCGCCTTGGCCAAGTGGAAATCAGCTTGTACCACTCTCTCTAAAGGAATATATACATTAAGTGCGTATACAAACATTTCCCTAGGAGTTGTCTCATAAAAAAAAGATACTTATTTCCCAATTAGCTTCATTTCATTCTGCCAGTCAAAGCATCTCTTGAAGGTAAACAGAGTCTATTAAAGAGACGCGGTCTGCGTATGTCCCAAATCCACAACGCAATACATTTCATACATATCCCCAGGAAGTAAAGAGGGAATGGTAAACAATAGAAACTTAAACTGCAGGGGGAGGGAAGCGATTATAAAAATTCACAGGTATAAGACTGGAAGGGGCTAATCTTTCAACCCCACCGATTATGCCCCTGAAGTGTTTCATTGCTTCTACAGATCCCTCAAATTTCTCAATTTTTCTGACAACCATATTTGATCTTGCTGATACCATGTTTAGGGATCTAATAACATGTATGAAAAACACTGGAATTTAATGTTTGATAATCAATGCTATTATAAATGATGAGATTCAAGCTGAAGGAGTCTGAAAGAACAGTAGAAACAGGAAGGTCACTTTGACCTAATCCCTACCCTTCTCCCCTCCAACAGGCCAGGTCATCAAATCTCCTGGGACAGATGCCCTTCCTATATCCGGAGGAGGAAAAAAACATTCTTATTGCCAAAGAAAAGATAACACTGCAAAGAATCCAAACCAACAGGTCTTGATACTTTCCTCATACTCTTTCACCTATCATATTTCTACCCAGCAGTCCATTCTTCATTGACCTAAGATATAAAAACACTCAGGTCTGTTTTTTAGAGTCTTTCTTTTCTTTTTTAACTTCTTTTTTTTTTTTTAAGATTTTATTGATTTCCTTGACAGAGAGAGAGAGAGACAGCGAGAGAGGGAACACAAGCAGGGGAAGTGGGAGAAGGAGAAGCAGGCTTCCCGCTGAGCAGGGAGCCCGATGTGGGGCTCAATCCCAGGACCCTGGGATCATGACCACAGCTGAAGACAGACACTTAACGACTGAGCCACCCAGGTGCCCCAAGTCTTTATTCTCTTATGAAAGCTCCCATGTCACATAAAACTTACATAAATCTGCATGTTTTTTTCCTGTTAATCCATCTTTGTCAGTTTAATTTTAGGGCCCATACAGGGACCTTTTGGGGGAAGGAAAACTTTCCTCCCCTACAGTAACAACCCTATCACCCCTACAACAACCCTATCAAGCAGGCTGAATGCTGAGAGAGCAATGATCCCTGGATCGTGGGGGTGAGGAGTAGAATTCCAATTGTACAGCAAGGAAAGGAAACGTTCCTGGCTCACGTAACAGGTCATAGAAGAGCTGGGATTCTGGATGCAGCTATCTCAGGGGCCTATGCTCACTGTTGGTGGGTGGGACACTATACTTCGGGCTTGTTATTTCCAAAAAGCAATCATCGCCTGTCAGTGGTTGTCACATTTTGGTGTGCCTAAGGATCACTGGGGAGCTTGTAAACATGCAGACTGCCAGGTCCACATTAGATACTGTGATTCAGTAAGTCTGGCATGTGATTACCATAATTCTGTGTTTTTAATAAGCAGCAAGAAGGTCTGTGGGCCACACCTTGAAAATGGTGCTGTATATACCGAGTGCCTAGTCCCACTTAAAAAAATGGCAAGAAAAGGAGGTTAAAGGTTTTAAGAGTCAGAAAGCAATACTGAAGTGCTTAATGGCAAACAGTTAAACAAAAATAAACAAGTAAATCACTGGGGAATCCAAGTGCATCTCTATACACATAGCTGAAAGTAACTCAACACACTCCCTAAACTTCTACATGATAAAACAACTTAAAACGTTCTAGTCACAGGACGAAACAAGATTTTCAAATATTCTGCGAGTCTAGCTGTAAGAAGATGGAATGTGGAATCTGAGAATCAAGAAAGAAAACTAACCTGCCCAAGGGCAGGGACCACCCAAAGAGGGTGTATCCTCTCTCCTATCTGCCTGTCCTCAGACACACAGTGGTCTAGACCTAGACTAGCCTGGGTGACAACAGAAAAGAGGGAGTGACAGTTCCCCAAAACAGGCCGTCACAGCCTGGCAAGCTGCCAGGAAAATGGCTTCACGGCATCCAAAGGGGGAAAGCAGCCGAGCAGATCTCAGCAGCCTCGTGTCCTTGAAGGGACTCGCCCGTCATCCGCAGTGCACAGTATATGATTATGTTCCACAGGAACCTGCACATCCCAAAATTAAAGTACCATTTTCAAGACCATCATGAAAGGGGGGGAAATGTGTCTGGAGATTGCTCTTCTACTCAATTACATTAGCCAACTATGAGCACTTTCAGAAGGACTTGCTATTTATTGCTCAGATGCAGTAGGTAAAGGGGGGGGGGGCAAGCAGGGCTTTTTTCCCCCAAGACCCTGTCAAGGCTTTAAAAATAAATACTTTAAAGGCTCTAAGGGCTCCAAAGCCATTATCCAAGCGCCAAACCATATGGGGTCCCTTCACTTGGCTGCAAATACTTCTGCCGGCATAGGAGGGATTGAAAGAAAAGAGCAGCAGTACCCGTTGAGACCTCAAGGCTAAAGAATGCCAAAGCTCACAAGTCAGAAGCTGTGCGATCCACAGCAAAGCTGCTCCTGGACCCCGAAGAAAACTGAAAATAAAAGAGACTCTGGAGTCCTGCCCCGTCGTCTCCTCCCTGCATAGGGACGGCTTCCAACAAGCAAGAGGGCAAAAATCTTTTCCCCCACTCACCAACTGCTCTGAAAATAGAAGTCTGCTCCAAGGGGGCAGTAAGTCTGGGCCACCTTTCCTAAAGGAATAGTGAGGATTCTGCCGATAAGACCGGGATAATGAGACAGAAAGGGCATCAGATCCTTGAAGAGAACAAAGCTCAAGTTCACTACTCCTGAAGTCAGAGACGAAAGAGCGGGGCCCTGGACTTTGAAATCGAACACTCCTCAAGCATGTGATGGCAACAAATGATCAAGAGTAAGTACGCGCAGCTTGTTGCTGACCAACAGAATAAGAGCCTGGGCTCTAAACAACAATTCTGCCACCAGCAGCTCCTGGCTGCTCCTGTGCCTCAGTTTCCTCCTAAGCAGCAGCAATTTAAAGAATTACCTGGCATTATACAAGTGAAAAGAGTGGGAAGCAGGCAAAATTCTTTCAAATCCCTGTAAAAATCATAAAAGGGCTCAATATATTAGTACAAATTAAGGCAACTCCAAGTTCACATTCAAAGAACATTTTAGGTAACGTAAACTCCACTGGAAAACCAAATCTACACTTTCAGTGTTACGAAGAAGCAAAGCTACTTAGTTAAGTTTTACAACATATAACATGGATGTTAGCAAGAGCTAAAACGTCAAGAGACAGAAGAGATAAGCCAAAGCAACAGCACTAATCACTTTCTGCCTTGTTATTATTGCATTTTAATTACTCCATATAGGTCTCATCTTCCCTACCAGACCACACAAGGAAAGATCACTGTGAGAGAAAAAAAGATCTTTATGTTGCCCAGAAAGTGCCAAGCATAGTGCCATGTTCCTAGAAAATTCAACATACTGAGAGAATAAAATGAGGAAAACAAAAAGTCCTAACTAAAATATTTATTTTTTAAAACTCAAACTGTACTTCTTGTGACTACAGAAATAAATGGAACTGGTTAATAAACATTAAGTGCACTTAAAGGGGAGGTGAGGGGAGACAATTACCGCTGTAGGTTCATACCACTGCCAGGAGTCACTGAATGAATGCTCCCCATACGACACTACTGGAAGGTGAACTATTTCTCCTGTCTCTAGTTTCTGGCCAGTATTACCAAGTAAGATGCTATACTACACAAATGGCATTACTGAATAATGATTAAAAAGATTCCAGGGCATGGGACGCCTGGGTGGCTCAGTTGGTTGAGCAGCTGCCTTCGGCTCAGGTCATGATCCCAGCATCCTGGGATCGAGTCCCACATCGGGCTCCTTGCTCGGCAGGGAGCCTGCTTCTCCCTCTGCCTCTGCCTGCCACTCTGTCTGCCTGTGCTCGCTCGTTCTCTCTCCCTCTTCTGACAAATAAATAAATTTTAAAAAATTTAAAAAATTTAAAAAAAGATTCCAGGCTAGATAGCTAACTGTACCAAACTATAAAATCGGGGCTCTCTGTAAGTGATGATGCAAAAGTAATATTCTAACTCCTTTGTGTAATGTTGGAAAAAACAAGTGTACCAAATCCAAATAATCGGTCTGTTCTCTTTTGACCTGGCTGAGAATTTAAAGCAATCTTCTGTTCTCTCTGCAAGTCTGACATAATGAATTCTATTACTTACAATCTTTGAAGAAGAAAGAAAATACTCTTGATCATTAGCTAATGGTTACTAGAAATCCTTATAAGAGCACATAACACCACTCAGAATTTAAATAAAGCTGAACTGATATTTTAAAAATATCAAGTGTGACAATTCAACACTTAAAATAAGTAATACTGAACTACAACATAAAAGATTTCCTAATGAGGAATCAAAGTACCAGAGCCTGCCTCCCCTAACTCATAAATTGGAGATTAAACTTAAGCCTAGACAAGAGCATGTGCTGGGGTGATGTTTCTGGTGGCTAAAATGAGAGAAAAGAGAAGGCCAGGGGAAGACTGCAGGACCCTTCCTAGGTTCTGGAGACTGATCTGCAACAATCCTAACAGGTGCATCGCGATACTGAATGACGCACACACTCTTCGTTTGCTGTTCAAATGAACAAACAGGGCTGGGAAGAAATAAAAAATAATGAGCGACTCTCTAGTAGGGCCTCTTTCTACGGAGCTAGGAGTTCTGAAGATTGACTGCAAACATGAATCAACGTTGACACAGGAAACCCCTTCATTGGAAAGAACACAAAAAGTGCAAATAAGAAACCAGAGTTTAAAAGCGGAAGGGAAAATGGAGCAGGGAAAAAGCATCTTCAAGGACAAAAGCAGGCCTGGAGGTCTGCAAGGTAATGGAAACCAGCAGGGACCGGTATATCACAACTGGCTCTTCCCTTCTGGAACTGCTTTCCTTTTCACTGGAAGCTCATAATTAACCAGTTGGCCCCAAATCATGTTTTCTAGTAATGGAGAAATCTCCCACATTTCTTACCCTTCATCCCCAGGCTAAAAATGGAGAGCCAATGCCCTCAGAAGAGACAACCCCGTTACTTAAAGTACAGGCTACATGCCAGATGAAACCCATCCAGCACGGTGACATGCCACAAGCCCTCCCACAGTTCTAGAAGGGGAGGAAGGAAAAGAAGGAAAAGAAAATAAATCTCTTACAACAGGAAACCAATTTTCTCTGTAACAGACTGCAGGATCAGGGAAGCCCATTCAGAAGATAATTTTTTGTTAGAGAAATGTTTCTTTGTGAATGCCTCTCCTTCTTCACCATATTAAAAAATAATTATTAAAGTTTCTTCCTGGAACAACACAGAAGAGAAAATGATGCTGGATATGACACCATTATTTAGCTGGTGCCAGTGGAACCTTCAATTGAGCCAGATTTCCAGTCAAATTTGTGCAATAAATTGTGATGCATTTCAAAAACTGAGACTGAATTATGTAAGTGCACGGCTTAAGGTCTCCCTTTAGACACTGAGCTTCTGCCTTGCCAGTTGCATCACTCCAAGGTCTAAATCAGGCTGCCAGGTCTACTGCCACATATTTTATCCACCAAATTCAAAGTACTCTCAGTGTGGGTTTAATTCACTAAAACGAGGCCCATGCCTTCAGGACAAGTATCATTTTAGCCCTACAGAACAAAGAGGACTCTCTTTTACTCTACAGCCTACCTGCCATCAATCAGAAAATGACAACATTTATCAGTCACTACAACCATGGAGAAACACAGGTGAATCAAGTTCCCAGAACTGTGAACAGCACAACACTGCCCAGCTGGCAAGGCAATTCTTTCTAGAGACATCATGCCTTGCCCCACCACAGGAAGAGACCTTGACAAGGCTGAATCCAGACTTGCTAGAAGTTGCTCCCAGGAAAGAGATTGTCCTTTCACCCAACCTGGAATAAATATAGTCAGGAAGGGATTGAAGTTACTTTGTACCAGTCATTTGCACCTATTGTGCAAGCCTTCCAGTGACCAGATCCCCAGAAGAGTTGGGTGAGGGCACGAGGGCCTGAGTAGGGGGGCTCCCGCTCTGAGCTCTGCAACAGGGGTAATCATCCATGGCTCTGTCGTCCAGCTGAGACCGGTGCCTTGGTCACTGAGAATGCAGTTTAAGCTCCTGTTTTCTGTCACATCACTCGAAATTCCCTGGTTCTCCTAGCCACAAACAAAACTTTATTTGTGCCTGGTTAACGTTTTTATGTCAATCACATCACCATCCCATTATGACAACCACATGCTTACTGTTCCTACTGCCTGCCTTCTGACTTAACTCTCTAACACAGAGGGATGGCTCCACTCTCAATTCCTCCAACACTCTGTTAAAAAGCAAAACAAACATCCCAAACCATGTGAATGCCTACTATGTGCTTGGTACTTTAAAAATTATTTCTAATCCCCACAGCAACTAATTTTGCTCAAATAAGATGCCTAGAGAAAAAACATGCTCAAGATAACATATGTCAGAGCAGAAGATCCCAAAAAAGATCTATCCAGCCCCAGAGCCCATACCAGTTTCTCTCTTTCATCTCCCCCAATACTACTGAGGTGGCAAGGACAGACAGATTACCCACAGGCTTCTCGCTCCCATCTCATTCCACACCCAATCCCCCACAGACCTGAAAAGGTCAATTCATTTCAGCAAGTACAGCATGCCCACCCAAAGCCACCAGTTCCTGGAAAGCTCATCGAGATTAAGTAAGTTGGACACAGTATTTGTGCCAGTTATGAAGCTACTGTCACTCAGTTTCAAACCTAACCTTTTTTAAATTCCACTTTATGATGCTGAGATGGGAAAACTGCCAAGCACGTTTCTGCTTTGCCAGCTGGTTCCCTGTTAGGCTCTGCCAATAGGGGATGTTAGCAGGAGAATGGACAGGAAGAAGGGACAAACTCTTTCTTATTCCTGTCAGCTTCTCCAGAGCTACACTTCTTCCCCCTCAGCAATGGCAGTTTGTTCCAGGAGCAGTAACTGATTCCAGCTTACAGTTTGCCCAACACTCCCAGAAGTCGTCTCATCATACCTCCTCAGATTCTCCAGAACCAATCAACCAGCAGCCCCTCCTGGCAGGTCTGGGTCCCAGCTCCACGGTGTTTCTCCATCAAGCTCAGAGACAAAAACATCAGCTCAACAGACGCCAGCATCCCCCTTCCATTGGGTCCATCCTCAAATTTCTAAGTTTTCATATTCCAGTGTCTTATTCGTCCTCCCAACCCTACAGGCGGTAGCTGCATCTTGTAATGAACACCTCTACGTGAACCTTAGAGTTCTCTTTTTGCCTTTGTAGTACTCCATGCTTGATTAATAATTTCTTATATTAAGTTGCATCATTAAAACAACGGGTGTGGTTTCCATCTCCCAAAACAGCAGCCAAAAGCCTCCTTGCTATGTAATTGGACAAAGAAACGTGCAACTATCAGATAGGTCAATACTCTTTTGGTAACCAACACTTCCCTCAGACAATACCACCTCTAACCTGTTCCAGACTATGCACCCGGCCATCTACAATGCAAAAATGTGCATAAAAGACCCAAGAAAAATAAAACGAGTGTACATGAAAAGCTTCCACAGTTAAAACAGATGTTAGCTCCAGGGTGGCTTAGTTGGTTAAGCGTCTGACTCTTGATTTTGGCTCAGGTCATGATCCCAAGCTCTGTGCTTATTAGCACAGAGTCTGCTTGAGATTCTCTTCCTCCCTCTGCCCTTTCCCTTGTTCATGCTCTCTAAATAAATAAATAAATAAATAAATATTTTT